>BGPR01006138.1:60542-83955 GCA_013235015.1 Araneus ventricosus | reverse complement strand
ACATATTTACTGAAGATTTTTGGAGCATTGGAAACTTTCACTGAAGATTTTTATATTGGAACAGTAAACACTTTTGGAGACTTTTATATTGGAACAATTTTATAACGGAATGAAGAACATATTTACTGAAGATTTTTGGAGCATTGGAAACTTTCACTGAAGAGTGAGTGAGTGGTTTACGCATAGTTCGTTCTGGTTGTTATCATTAGGATTGCCCTAGGGTCTTCATTCCAGCTTTTCCATGCATTTAACTGATTGATATAAGCCGTATAACTAAACTTATCACGGAATGTAGAACATGTTTACTGAAGATTTTTGGAGCATTGGAAACTTTCACTGCAGAGTGAGTGAGTGGTTTACGCATAGTTCGTTCTGGTCGTTATCATTAGGATTGCCCTAAGGATCTTCATTCCAGCTTTTCCATGCATTTAACTGATTGATATAAGCAGTATAACTAAACTTATCACGAAATTTTATATATTTATTTCTTTATTTTTGGATCTCCAGAACGAATTTACAAAAATTCTGTAAAAATCTATGATCGGTTAGCGAAAATTCTTGTAAATATCGTCGTTTCTGATCGCCGCATTAACTGATCATCCACTCTTTTTTAATTTCGATGTTCATTCTTCGTGAATAACGGAAGCTTTACAGAGCAGATGGATATACAAAGTGTTTTAAAATTCAACGTATATATCATTACACAAAAAAAACCCAAAATCACATGGAAAGTATGGTCGGAAACGCAAACTTCATGAGCCAGAGGACGCTTTTCGTCAGAGTTGTAGTTGAATTTCAGAGTTAGTCATTTAAAGTTTCAACTGATTACGGAGAACAGTCAACAGCTTACGAATAATGTAATGACAGATATTCCAACCTTGTTGAGAGAATCTCCTTTGCCACAGCAAATGTCCTCGAAATGCTAACCTTATTGAGAGAATATCCTTCTCCAGAGCAAGTGTCCTCGAAATGCCGAGGGCTTTATAAAAGGTTCGCCAACTCATGCGTCGCCACTTTGAAGTTTGCATGATTGAGAATGGTAAAGATTTCGAGAAGTTGTGTAGCTGGACATGCGCACGCACTGTTTAACTCTTGCCAAATAATAAGTTCTCTCCCGTGTTTGGGTTATCATTTCAATATCTTCGTGTATCATCTGGCTGATCCAGATGGCGTTTCAGGCGATACCTTCCTCTGTGATTCTGATTAGTTTCTGTGCTATTTACCTTCCCTAACAGTTTTCATGTCGATTTTGAAGCACCTTGTATACAACAACTATTTAATTTTTTCCATCTCAATCCAGATGCCACATTGCTTCCAGCTCCTGCGATCACTTTCCGGTCAATCGGTGGAATAATCGATATATTTTTCTTTGTGGGGAAGGATCCAGAAGACACTGTGAAGCTTTATACTTCAGTAAGCCATTCTTAACAAGTTTTCTTTCAGTCTTTTTAATTTTAAACATTTTTTTATATAAATCAATGCAAAATAAGTGTTAAACGGCGCTTCATATAAGTCAGGATTTTGAATTACTCAATTAGAAAATTAGCCCAAAACGGGTTCAATGATATACACCAATCGATGCAGTCACAGTTACTGTCAAGAGAATTAAATGAAAGATAGCGTTTCTTAAAATATTTTAAGAGAATATCATAAAATATTAAGCCACAAAAAGTAGGAAAGTACACAGCAAGCTATCAGACACACAAACCAGCATGAATGTTCTCCCCTTATTTACACAAAGTGGTGCGTTCCTTTCATTTCTTCTGAAACCAGTCATTCAGGAGCCCTCCACTACACGCCATTCCGTTCTTCAGCTCATCAATTCAGGAAGATCATTCATGTCGAAAATTCACGAGCGCTTCTGGCCAAAACTGGTTGTCAACGCAGAAAACCGATGAGTACAGGACGGTTTGCTCGAAATTTTTTATTTTCTACTAGTCTGGGTATCCAACCGCACCGTTTGGACTGCCGGGTAATAAATGCTGAAATGTGACCGGCGTAGATACTTGGAGCAGTGGAGAGTAAGACTCTCGTGCTATAGAGGAAATCGAGGCAGGGAGAGAAGTAGATGCTATAGAGGATCGGAGTGACCCGGAGGGGATGGATTTGTATCGTGTGGCGCCACCGTGAATGACCTGTCTAGATGGATGGACCAAACATTGGAATGGCGTGGACCGCTCCATGCCAAACTGGTCGTCAATGAGATAAACTAGTGAGAATTGGAGTGGTGTGGTGCGGAAGGTTGAATATCCAACCCTTCCCAAAGTTCATCACCCCATTTGGATTGTTAGGACATTAACGGGGTGGGAGTAGGTATGTGAGGGAAGAGGGAGGCTGGGTTGCGTTGTAGTGCAGCGCGGGTAGGAGATCGGAGTGACTGGTAGTGGATATATTTGAGTAAAGTGAAGAGGTCGTAAATGGATTGGCTAAAGCATGGAATAGCGTTAAGTGCCATTGCGTTATTTCGAGTAGAATGGAGCGGTCGTTAATGACCAGCTTTATAGGAGTCTGCATTCCCGAGGTATATCAGAACAGAAGCGTCAAAGTCCACAAATCTCTTGCTGGAAGAATGCAACAGGCGCGTGGTATCGATAACAACGGCTAAAGTTTCCTCCATCCACCTTTCGCTTTTACTTACAAAGTATCGCGTATTTTATGCTTCGTATTATAACGAAGAAAACCGAGTATAGATTTTCGAGTCTTCCCAGATAGTAATTTTAATTTGCAGGAAAGACTTCAAGTCTGCAAGCTTACAGCAAGTTTGGCACGGCAAGACCGCAAGTTCATAACAACTTTGGAACAAGTTTTCAGAAGCGCCGAAGTCACCACGCGTCGAAAGAGTCAGGTGAACTTGCAGCAGAAACTTTATCAGTCAGTTCATTACAAACAGGTGAGAAAAAAGTGTGCATACGAACCACTTATTGATACCCGGCTTATCTATAACCACAGATTCAGCGAATCCTCATTGAAAGTTGAGTTATTATACACAAGACACAATTATTTTCAATTTTCTTTTAATTTAATTTTTATAAGATTTGAGAATGGGATGAGTCAAAGAGCAATTTTGCTGATAAATGTTTTCTAGTTGTACATATGAAATTAGGGTTCAAAAGTAATTACTTTACAAATATGGGGACACAGTAAGTTATTATTTTCTAAGGCAAACAATGACTGTTTTTTAGGTTTTTAATCGGTAAAATTTCAACATTAAGGAAAAGGCGATATAGTTTTCTTTAAAGTGCAAGTTCTATATTTAGTAAAAAGACGGAGACTTTTTCAAAGGTAATATTTTTTTATAAAAATACCTAGTTAGTTTTTTTCAAATTATCATGATTTATTTAATTCATAAAATGAAGGACGGTCTAGGAGATGTTTTTAAAACAGAGACAAAGAATCAAAACCATATATATATATATATATATATATATAACTGTATCCAGATCGTGGTGTGTAAGTGTGCCTTATCAACTTTGCAGCAAACTTGTTTTGCAATCGTGGTGTGTAAGAGTGTCGTATCAACTCCACAGCAAACTTGTTTTGGAAATGGGTTGGTCGATTGTGCTGTGTTACTTTGCAGGAATTTTGCTGCAAACTTGTCTCGTTAAGTTTGTCGTCACAAGTTAATATCCAGAAAAATCACACTTGCTGCAAATGTGCATGCTATCTTTGTTTCGTTCGACCGATTTGATTCAAAATTTTCTGCAGGTTTCAACTTTTTTATCTCAAGGCGACATTTAAATTTCATATAGCTTTCTATTTTCTATTTATCACATTCACACGTAAGTAAATACACTAACGGACAGACAGTCAACCCGTAGTCGTATTTGGTCCAAAATTTGATACATATCTACAATTCCGATGACAAAGCCGAATACTAAATTTTATCCACCTAAGCTCTTTACCTTTCTTAGCTATCAGGTGCACGTGCCGTGCATACGTACCGGCATACAAACAGATTCTCCGTACAATGATTTCGTCCAAACATTGAGAGATGTCTACAATTTTGCTGTTTGGCGTTTGGTACATACCAAATTTCATCTACCTAGCTTATAGCATCGCTTATTTCTCGTGTTCACAGACATACCGATAGGTCTGACCAGCTGAGAGACAGCTATAGCTCCAAAAAATTTGTTAACTTTGGGAGGTCTGAAACATGGAGATTCATTAAAACCTCGAGATCTAATTTTTTCACGATTACAATGCCTTCTCTCTGTATAATTTGTGCATCAGGAAGTAAAAAGAAACTGCCAAATTTTTTTAAATGAAAGCTCGAAAAATGTAATTATAAACGAATTTCGAGAACGCTGATTGGCTGACGGCAGGACAGGAAGATGTAAATTAAATGCAGTAGGTGGGGGAAATGCTTCTTAGTGTATAAATGTATCAAATTTTAATTGCAATGCCATTCAATTCTTGATAAACTTTTATCTTTAGCTTTCTTATCTAAAATAAATTACAATTGGCCTTTCCAGATTCGCCTTAAACTATATACTAGTTAATTTTTTGCTAAAACTTTTGTAGTATCTTTGTACGTAAGATAAAGTAAAAGAGATTAAATTTAATAACATAGACACCTACAAGTGCAATCACATTTTCAATAGAATTACATAAAATATTGCTGCTATTTGTCTAAAATTCACCTTATTTAATATCAACAATTCAAATTTTAGAATACTTGGTTACTTGAATAGTTGATATCTATAGGGTTAATAGATTTTTCAGCATTTTCTCCTTTATATTAAAACTCAAATTTTAGACTAGATCACAAATCTCTAACCAAGCAGTTCTATAATTAAAATGAATAGAACAGTATAAAGCTTCTAAAACAGTACAAGTCTATTACTAAATGAATTTAAGTTAACTGCATATCAATAGTACAGGTTTTTATCTATATGTGAAGTTTAAAAATACTTGGTGAATATATATGTCAATGGACAAATACATCAACAGAACATCCATAGAAGATACAAATGAAGTAAAACATCTCGATGAATAAGGTGATCTCGAAAGGCGGCTAGCAAATACTAAAGAACTACTTTTCCTATTTTACTGCGAAATGTTTCTAATAAAGGCAAAGAATAAAAATTTTTAAGAAATGGAAACTGTATGCGGTGTATAAGAAACTCTTAAATTTGAATCTTGATATTATCTTATGATCCTCTGGTTTCGCATATTTCTCTCCCTGTTTTGGAGAACTTTTGTAAATTTCTTTATTGCATTTCAGCTTGTGGGAAAGCCAGTGATGCCCCCATATTGGGCACTTGGGTTTCAGTTGTCCCGATATGGTTATAACTCTCTAAATAATGTGAAAGCTGTCGTCGAAAGAACAAGGAAAGCAAAAATACCACAGGTAAAAATAAAAGTTGAATATGGAAAACGAATTTGCAGTTGAATTTTATTAACTAAACTGATTTCTCCATTTTGAATTATTGTTATTTTCTTAAAATTAGGGACTAACTAACCAATAGTTAACCCTAACCCTGTTACTTGATGTACCTTTTCAAAAAATCTGTTGTAATTCATTTTTGCTTAATTAAAGTACATCTTTCTTGATATATGACGATTTAAAAAACTCAAAACTTTATTTTTTACAATTTTTTTTGCGTAAAATAGTAACATTCTCACTATGTCTAATTAAATTTTGTAAATTTATACAATAAAAATTAAACAACCCTCATTTCAGTAATGAGAGGTGTATTTACTTCTATAAAAATTTCCCCAACATGTATCTATAACAGATTTTGAAAAGGATTACTCAGTGGCCAATTTAGCATTTTTTGTTTTGATACAAAAAAATTTGTAAAAAATAATTTTTTGAATTTAAAAAAAATTTTAGTATAATGAGAAAGATGTACTTGTATAAAAAAAATTTCAAACATAAATCTATAACAGATTTTGGGAAAAGTTACATCGAAGTAACAGGGTTAGGGTTAACGGACTTAGGGTTCCAACTCCCTTATTCACAAAATTTAAAGGTTAGTCTTTAGTAACTTCTTTAATTGTTACACAACTACAAATTGTTATTATTGTATTTCTATTTCTTCGATAGATTGAACGCAACGTCAAATCTTCCCAATTTTCTTTCTAATTGCTTGCTCTTTCTGCCATTTACACATTGGCGTAACTAGAGTGGGGCAGGCAAGGCACGTGCTCAAGATGTCATCATCAGCGGGTTCAACATTAATAAAACAATGTGTTGCATATGAGAAAAAATGTACATTTTTTATATAAATATCCAGAGTCCGAAACGTAAATAAATAAATAAGCTGCTTATGGTTTCAGTTTAGTAAATCTCTAAATAGATGGCAGCCCATGAGAGATCGGTTATTTGCCGATGAGAAAGAAAAGAGAGCGTTCTAAAGGAGTGGTTCCCAACCTTTTTGGTTCCGCGAATTAAATGTTGTGTACAAAATATTCTGAGGCCCACTAACTAATTATGCAAGTAAAAAAAATACATACATATATAATAGATATATATACAGGATGCCAACTGAAGTTACCTACACCCCACCCCTTTTAATTTCAAAACTACTGCATCTATAATCATAACAATGGTGTCTAGGTAGAGCAAAGTGGTTATGCGCTGTGCTATGAGACCGCTTACAGCCACACCTGGCGGCAAACTGTGGAATTAGCGTTCATATCTCGAAAACGGCCCTATATAGGGGGGAAAGTCAATTACCAAGCTACAGAACATCGTAGATTTAGAACAAAAAGACATTTAATGGACATTAACTCTAAAAATAGAACACTTAATCTTCATTTATTTGTTCGCGATTTGCAGCACTGTTACATGACGAAGTACACAAGTTTCACACAAGTACTTTTATTTTCGGTGTTCAAACTGCTCACCGTGAGCTATAATACATATTTGGACCCTTGTTTCACCCGCGTTGCACACCTTCTAGCATATCAGTTGGCACTCTGACACAAGCCTGAGTAATACGTTGTCGAAGATCGTATACACCTGTTCTTTGAGGTTTCCCCACAGGAATAAGTTATATTGGGTCATTTTTGTTCGAATAAAATTTTAGCCTTTCATCCATGTTTTGTGTCTTCACAGTTTCGGAAATCTCGAACAAACAAATATGGGTTTCTATTCTTCGTATTAATATCGATAAGGTATCTTTTGTACTAAATAGATGATGTTCTACAATTTTGTAGTTCATTTTCCCCCCGCTCGTTCCTTTTCTGGCATACTAACTCTAATTACGCAGTTTACCGCCAGGTGGCGCTGTAAGAGGTCTCATAAAGTACCGCATAGTCTCTTAACTATACCTAGACACCATTTTTATCATTATAGCTGTAGTCATTCCGAAATTAGGGTGGATAAGTAACCTTAGTGGACACCCTGTAGAAATACATATATACATAATAGACCCTTGGCCCTGTCTCTCTCTATATATATGAGGAAAGTCTAAGTATATATAGGCTAGCGTTCCGCGGCCCACTAATACGCTATGAGCGAACCACTGTTCGAGAGAATACTTTAGGTCAGGCGAAACCTTATATTAATAAAATTATCTTCCCTAGGGTTGCCAGATCAAAATAGCAGAATAAGGCCAAATCGTTTTTAAAAGAAGGCAAAAAAGGCCAAATTTGAAAATTTGATTAAAGCACTCATTTCATCCTTATTTGCAATAAGAAAATGACTATCCTTCATGAAAAGGAATACTACTAGATTAACATATGTGTATAATATTCGTTTATTAAACAAAAATTTAAGTGAAATTTTTTAAAAACATCTACATATACGACTTTGCAGGAAAAAGAGAGAAAGAATGAAATTCTGCTCTTGCTGGTGCAGAATGAAATAATCTAGCAAAATATATCAACTTCTGAAAACAACAATGTTCTCTATTATTTTTCAATGTGATTATAATGAATTAAAATTTCTTTCACACTCATAGTAAATGACTAACAGAAAAGAAATCATTAATATAAATAAAACTGACTTCTGACTCTTAATAGATGGCTGAATTTCCAGAACGTGTTAAAAATATCAAAAATGAACTACTCCTAGTTTTGATTTTATTTAAATAGCTGACACCCGAATCCAATATGCTGCGTCGTTCTATTATTTTTTAAAACTTTTTTCTGTCCCTCAGATTTGACATTAAAACCTTTGTTAAATGGCTGGATACGGGTATTTCAATACCAAAATTATAGAAATAAATGCCCTTTCTTCTTTTTTTAAAAATGACCTTCCATTCCTGTTTAGTCTCGATTGCAGCGCCTTCCCCAAGTGGGTGGCGAAGCGATAAACTCGCCAGTTCTATCGAAGAGTTGTTCATAGCTGGACTAAAAAGCCGGTGCTCGTCTATTAAGCAGGAGTCCATATTTACCTCATATCAAGCGAGGTATTGTGAATTAATCGTCTATATTTAATCTCCTAAAAAGCAAGATTATATAGCCCATTTGCACAGTAAAATGTGGTTTATTTCCACATATAATATATAATTAATTACTACTTAGCCACAGTCTCTCTTTTGTTTTTGTTTGCCTATGTTAAATTTTAAAATAAATTATTGAAAAAGAAATAGTTCATGTCCATTTTAATTAAAAAAGAGCTATCGCATAGAATTCGTTTTTCTCTTTAAAAAATAATATTTTACACTTTTGTGAAGTTTTCGTAAAAGAATTCGACCATGGAAAGAAACGAATAAAAACAGAGAAAGTGATTCATACATGATGTGCAGAGACAAACATAGCTTCCGCTAGACACATTGTGGCTAATGCAATCTGAAGAAAGGGGCAGAAACCTTTCTCATCCTGGAAACTACTTCGTTCGACAGCTCACTGTAGGGCCATTTGAAAAGTGTCATATCAAAAGTTTATTTAAAAAAATAGTAAGACTATTTATTAAGAATCATTCTAAAAGTTATAAGCAACAATAAAGCCAAAAATGAATTTAAGGCCAAATGAAAATTTCTATGGCCAAGGGCTTTGAAGAAAGGCCAATATAGCAATCCTGATCTTTCCGAACTCAGCTCTCTCCTCACTGTAGGGGAAAACTTTTACACAACTTTGAATTGTTTATCGTACCCCCTGAAAACCAAATATTTTGAAATTTTATATAAATATTTTTTATAGAAAAAGTGGTAGTTTTATTTGAAACTTTTGTGAAAAAATAAAATTTGGTTTTATGTTTGAGTGAAGCTCCAACTGCATGCCAGTGAAACTCAAAAGATAGATATTAGGCATGAAGAATTATCCAAATCCCTTAAAATAGATCTCAATGATTTCAGTATCTCTACAGTTCATTTTATATGATATTCTCGCACGAACACATACAATAAATGTATTCGTAACGATGCTGTTTACTTGTGTGAATTGAAATTAAAATAGCCGAATTAAGGACTCAGCACAGATTTTCTCTAAAGGGGTAAAACGGAGGCGTATAAGTTTTCTAATCTTAGATATTCTCTGTATTTGCACAAAAAAGAAAAAAAAAGATTTTTTATTGAAAAGGAAATTTGTTTTTCTCGTTTTTCTGAGCGATTTTGATAATCCTTAAATGTTAAAGAAATAGTCCCTTCTTCTCCATAAAGAAATAGAAAACACTGGTTTAGCACTCATTTATATAATGCTATAAATGCATCATATGTGACAGCTGGCTAATAGGCCATATGATTAAATAAAATCGAATTAATTTTAAAAAATCAGCAAATACAACACAATGTCATGAAAAATAATTTCACGAACAAGACTTTCTTAAGAAACTGTCCAAGTTAGAGGGATGAAGAAAATAAGTTTGATCAAGCAAAAGCATTTCAAAATAAGAAATTAATTAAATTGTGAAATAATGGCTTAAAATGTTTTCCTGTAGGAGGAATGGTGGCGTAACTAGCACGGGGTAGGTTGTGAACAAGCCCATCATTACCAGGGGGGAGGCGCAAAATTAAGCAATCAATTTGTTCGTTTAAGAGAAAAGTATGAATTTTTTTCCTACACATACTTTCTCAGATTCAAAAAATTAAAGATTCGAACCAAGTATGGGAGAACACAAACGATACAGTATTTCTTACAATAGCGAGAACCTACTCAAAATGATTTCTTAGAAAAATATATTCTGAAAAGATTAAAATAGCATTTTGCCATCGAGAATACTCAACTGCATAAAATTTCAAAAATCTAGCTCATCAGAAAGGGAGTAATTGATCGGTTACAAAATTACATATTTACAAACATAAAATTAAATGAAAGTGTTTAAAAAAGTGAGGAGGAGACGAGGGGCGGCAGTTTTGTTATTTGCCCCGCGTGCCATTTATGTGGGTACACTTCTTTCTCTGCTGTTTCTGGAGTTTTTTTTCTCTGCGCATTCTTGCACACAATTTTCTGGAAGATAAGCCGATCAGAAAGCGAGCACGTATTTTGTGCTCTGACTAATGTAAACAATTTGTTTTACACTGTTTTGATTCTAAATGCATTCTCTTCCTTTGTTTTCTTTCCAGTGCCTAAGCTTCGATGTAATTTAATATAAAATAAAATAAATTTCCTTAAAGCCGATTTTAAAAATACACTTTTATTAGTGTCTCAAAAAGTACATCTTTTATTTGAATTATTTTCTACTTTTTAGTCATTAATTTATAATTCATTATGATCAATATTATAGAAACGTGATGTCATTTGTTTCTCAAATTCACTCCCAGATGGGGCCACATGTATGAAAAAAATTCAATAAATCTATTAAAATAGTGTGTTTTCATTGATAACTCAGAAGAGTTCAAAATCTGAAATCTCTAGCACATAAAGAAGTGAGTGAAGAATAGATTGTATAATTCCATCTTTACAAACATGAAACAAGCCAATTTAAATAAATAGAAATCAATGTCATACAATGAAAGCCAAAAAACAAAGATAAACTCAGAGGTAATCGAAAAAACAAACAAGGAATCTATTCTAGTCCATTTTTTCAAGGATTAAGGACTTTATGCGAAATGTATTCAAAATAATAATTGCGAAATATTTCTGTAGGAAGCTTGCATTACACCAAAAATTTCCTAATTATTATTTTGAATACATTTCGAATAAAGTCCTTAGCCCTTGAAAAAAATGGACTAGAATGCACTCCTTGTCTGTTTTTTTATTTCGATTACCTCTGAGTTTATCTTTGTTTTTTGGCTTTCTTTGTATGATTCCATTTGATTTCCATTGATCTTTGTTTTTTGTTTGCAGTTGCAATCGCGCGCAACTTAAACATTGTTTAAATTTTATTTCTAAATTTTATTATCTAACTTTTATTGTTTATAAATAAATTTTTTTGTTGTTTTTGTTTAAAGTTTTGCTTAATTTTTTTTATTTTTAAATTTTTTCTAGTTGATTATTTTTTAAGTTCAATTTAAATAAAAGTGTTTAAAAAGGATAGAGGTTCCAAAAATGATAAGCTTTTAATATCCTTATTTAAACTAAATCCTTTGCATTTAAATTTAATAAAAATAAAATATGGTAATAGTCTAATAGGAAACAATATTGTTTGTTGTATAATTGATTCAATTGATGAAAGAAAAATTAAGTTTAATGTAAATCTTTTTTTTTTCATATCTACATTTTGATAGAGTGTGCAGTTTTTGGACATCGATCATATGGATGGCAATAGAGATTTTACTTACGACAAAAAAGAATTTGCTGGCCTGAAAGAGTACATGACGAAAACACGCAATGAGTATGGATTGAAGTGGATAATAATTCTTGTGAGTATAAAAGCAGCTTTTATGTTCAATTAATATGCAGGGTATAACTAAACTGATGCTCATAAATTTAAGGGGCACTAGATCTTTCCAAAAAACATTCACAATACAATGCAGGCTTAGAAAGTAAATGGCAAACCGCAAGAGGGCGTCTGTGGGGTGAAAATGGAATACACAGTAAAGATGAATAATAAAGGATAAAAAAAATATTTTATTCTCGAAAACTTGGTACTTACGTTAACGCCACCGAGGCTACAGATTTGGCGGTTTTTAAGTGCCTCCAAATTTGGCGGTTTTTGTACTTACGTATTAACGCCAGTTTGGCGGTTTTTGTACTTGCGTATTAACGCCAATTTGGCGGTTTTTAAGTGGCGCCAATTTGGCGGTTTTTGTACTTACGTATTAACGCCAATTTGGCGGTTTTTAAGTGCCGCCAATTCGGCGGTTTTTGTACTTACGTATTAACGCCAATTTGGTCGGTTTTTAAGTGCCGCCAACGCCACCGCAGCTACAGATTTGGCGGTTTTTAAGTGCCGCCAATTTGGCGGTTTTTGTAAACAAGATTGCTCTTTATTGGCGCATTACCGCCAATCTGTAGCCTCGGTGGCGTTAATACGTAAGTACCGAAAACTTTACAGCAAACGCTCAAATGAGCGACCGCCAGCTGCAATTCATGGTATTTCACGAACGCCTCCAGTTGTGACGCTAATTCGGTCGATAAAGTTCTCTGGTGACTCGAGGGGCGTCTCGTAAACGACACTTCTAAGCAGGCTCTAGAGAAAATTCATCCATTTCTTGGTAAATCAGGCTGCACCTGCTGAAGGAAAATGAGGTTCTTCTATCCGTCTAGACTCTCTAGTAAAAGATAGAGCCAATTAAATAGTAATTGAAATCTAGAGAAACCTCCTTGTTGTGACTCTCCACTTGCTTTCATACCCCACATTGTATTATGAAAGTTGTTTGTTTTCGCGAGTTCTATCACCCCTATGGCCATCAGTTTAGTTTCATCCTCTATTTAATAAAGCACTTGTCGATGAACCTTCCATTACATATTTGAAATAGTGTAAAATCTTTTTAGTATGTCGAAAATTTCTTTTCCTATGTAGTAACAAAAACGAAGTTTTATCGAATATTGATTAAAAATGCGATAGTCTTTTTACTCTATCAGTAGAATATAATTGTATAGCCAGCTTTCTGATGACATTTTATCTCCATTTTGTTACAGTCCCTAGTCAAATTATCAAACGCACCCGGAATATTTTTGTGGTATGCCATTATTTAAAGGCAGTGAGTTTAATGTAACAGAAATATTTTTTTTATTTAGATTGACCAATTTATACATTTACACTAATGCTTTGTGATGGACAAAAATTAATAGAATGTTTCAACAAAGCAAACACGGCACATGACTTCGAACATGTATGGAAGTCTAAGACGCTTGCGAGTTGCATTTTGATACAGAATCCTTATCTACAGATGAACGAAACTGTGCAATCATGTATCACAAAAAAATGAGCGTCATTGCTTCATTTTTATTTGTTTATGTAATAATAATAAATATGTCTGTAACATTATTATTTTTATTTTAGCAATGATTCATAGAAACGTACTTAGATACCATTTCAGGAACAAAATAGTAAATAAAAGCTTCATTTAATAAATATATTTAAAATGTGTTGTGCTTCTAAATATCAGTGTATTATTGTGCTTATAACTTCCGGTAATATTAATAGAATTTAGAATAATTTAAAATACCACCTTTTTTTAATAATTGAAAACAAGTAATGATAATTACAGACTCAACGAAAAAAAATCATTCCCTCTTAAGCACACATAACTTCAGCTCAATAAAACGCAACTCGGCATATTTCTTATAACTTCGAGAGTCAAGCTCATAACAAACTTACGTGAATTGGTCAACTATTGGTGATCTTGAACTCATCCGGCCCAATGGCCAAATCTAAATTGAATTTTAGCGCGGTTTAAGGCTTTTTCTCATTAGGTTTCACATAAACTCGCAGTCTGAGTAGTAATGCACATGCCCTGGCACTCAATGAACTATCTGAGGCAAGTCAAGTAATTAAAAAAATTCTTTTTTATTCACCACATAAAGATATTTCCTCCTTAAATTTTTATCGCTGTGAATATAACAAAATTTAATTCAATTAATTATCATTGACTGTTTTGCGATATTTTAGATAATTTTATCACAATACTTAGAAGTTCAGATTTTCTTTCTTTAATAGTTTTTCCTGTTTTTTTTCCCTTCTCTTTAGGAAGTTTGCAAGAAATACTCAAAGTTGAATTTTGTTTCGAAAAAATTAAGTCCCTTCCATTGCCATGACGTTTTATTTGGGATTCTAATTAAATGACTGTGACTTGAATTTATATCCACAATTTTAGGTCACGTGGTATCGAATAACTATGGCATCATAAATATTTATTTCTTATTTATTACATTCCGGTACAAATAAATTATGTGCTAAACAGGTTTCACTGTATATACATATGAATTATATTCTTTAACACGTACTAATGTGATTTCAATGTACATTATACTTGAGCAATATTGTTTCTTGATGTACTAAAAAGATTCCATCGTATATTATATTGGAATTAAATAATTTAAGCGTAAGTCTAAACTGTACACCAAATTTTAACCAACTAGATATCTAGGTTCTAAGTTATTCTGTTCACTTGAATGCGGACAGACTTCTCGAGGACAGGCACATTGTCCAAAATTTGATAAAAATCTACAAATTTGGTGTAAAGACCGCAAACTAAATTTATCTGCCCATCTGAATTCGTTCCACAAGGGTCAGACAGACATGATTCTAAAATTGTGTTTTTCGGATTCTGAGAGGTCCAAAACGTGGAGATTCATAAAAACTTCTAGGTTGAATTTTTTTACCATTACAATGTTTTCTCTGTGCTTACTTTGTAAATCATTATAGCAAATAACATTTCGCTTAATTCTTCCCTTGAATAGTTACTCATGTCTTCTAAAAATTAATTTCAGGACCCAGCTATTGAAGTTCGTCATAATTACGAAACTTTTGAATCTGGAGTGAAAGAAAACGTGTTCATCAAGCGATCGCCTCTTTGGAAAGAGGATATGTTTCCTCAAGAGCTAGCCGGTTATAACATCACTTTCGGACGGGTAAGTACTTTTAGTAACCGCTGGTTGGATGAATATGTCGTATCCACAGAGTCAGTCAAATAAAAGCATGAATATAATGAACAGTCTCAACAATCTGTGCGATCTTGTCGGAGTACAGTTCCTCCGCAGGAGAGAAGCAGACACTCTCCACACCCTCAGGACAGCGGGACAATCAAAGATGTGGCCTGGAGACAATTCAGTCTCCGGCCAGTGACAAAAGTGCGCATGCGTTCTTTCGCCTTTCCCATCTATCCTCATACCTTTAGAGTGGGAGAATCTCAGTCTTGTAATTGTCTTCATTATTTTCTATCTCCATTGATCTCACAGATGTGAAATATCTTCTTAATCGATGGCTCCTTCAGTTTTGACTTCGTCACTGCATTTGCGTCAAAGAGGTTGTCATTATATAGTAGTTTAGCTTCCTTCTCCAGTTGTCCTGACAGCTTATTTCACGGCCGTCGATGCCTCAGCAGACATCCACTATAGAATACAGGCGTTATGCAGGCTATGTAGTTTTGCAAAGCTGGAATGAATTTTTTCTGTTAGCCAAGTACCGTCTCGTTGGACCGCCTCAAGGGCAGCCCTTGAGTCACAGAATATTACCAACACCTAGGAATAGTGGAATTCATTTAATGGAAAAGGATAAGTGGAAACCCACCTGTTGGTGCAGACAAAATAAGTCATGAACCATCAACAGTGTTTTGCTCTGAGCTCTCTCCTATACTTCCCCAGTATAGAGCGTTTTGCGTTTAGCTTCATCATACAATGAAGAAAATCAAGTAAACATTAGGGTAGGCCGAAAAAAAATAATTTTTTTCCTATACCGCTGAAAGGTTTTGAATTGATGAGAAAAAAATGAATCGCATTAATTGATATCTTCCTATCCCGCATGAGCCTTAAAAATCTGAAAAGTGGCGAAAATCGATTGCATTTCATTAATTAAAAAAAAAAAATTCTCGATAGCTTTTGGTTGAATATTCCTTTTATAGTAGACAAAAAAAATGTGACATTACTTCAATATGTAATTTTTAGTTCCTAATCATCGCCATAATATTCACACATCATCTTATCGATGAAATGCAACAGGTCCATGTATATGCATAGCAAAAGGTTATTTAGGTTTTAAAAATATAGAACCCCTTGAACTGCAATTTAAATAAACTCCTAATTATATACCACAATTTATTTTGGACATTTATTTCTATTTCCATCCATATAAAAATGGAAACTAGACCTGAGATACTTCAGCGTGTCCAAGAGTTTTTTAAAATAATAAATTGTCACTTTATCTTTAATACGTCTTTAAATAAAAACAAAATCTGTGATTCGTTGCTAGAGTCAGAATCTTCATTTCAGTACAAGGGGTTAATTTCTTTGTTTATGGTAATACATTGCAAATCTAAAGCAATATTGTTGATTAGAACGGCATGCCAAGAATACAGATAGTAACAAAAACTAACATACCTTAAAAAATACTTCAGCTATTGAAACATTTTTATTTAATTAATAATTTCAAATAAGCTATATTTTATGAAACAATTTTATTAATTTTTTTCCTCGTTTTATTTCTTTAAGTTTGAAGAAGGAGGGCGAAAATACCTGTTCAAGTGTCTTTTTGATCAGCTGACCACGATTGAAAACCACGAAGTCCGTTCCAAACAAATCTCTCGTGTTACTTTAAAATGAGATGTTAAACTATAACCAATCGAAATCGATAATTTGTTGTTTGAAGTAGCTGATTTAAAATGTCAGCGGAATATAATTTTTCCTTTTGCAGGTTTGGCCTAGTTCAGAGGTAGCATTTCCAAATTTCTTTGACGAAAGAGCCAAAATTTGGTGGAAAAACTCAATCATGAACCATCACCAAAAAGTGCCATTCGATGGACTATGGATAGTAATTATATTTTGTATTTATGTATCTCAACTTATCTACAGTTTGGACTAAGAAGAAATATATAGTAAATCAATAAATGAAATGAAAATAAACTGTAATAAAAGTAAAATTAGAAGTTACTTTTTAGGTTCAAATTAATAAGTTTTAACGAATCAAGGAATGTATCACTTTTTATAAGATTTTCGTCCGTTTCATTTCAAGTTCAACTAGAAGTTTGCCTTTAAGAAAGTTCATTTTGTTATATAAAAAGTGGTTAGCTGATTTTCAATTCATCATACTTCAAATAAGTCGAAAGCTAGTAAAACTCAACGTTTATTTAAGGTTACGATGTGGCAGTTAGTTCGCCGCGCTACATTACATTTTGTCATTTCTAATTTTATGAAAAAAGACTTTTGTCTAAAATACAGAAGAATTAGAAATAGCTCTATCAGCGCCATCTCGCGGTAGAGAAGTCGAAATGAATGTGTTCATAAAAATGAGGTGAATGAGATTGTTAAAAAATTGGTTTTTAATTCATATGATTAGACTGTGTTTGTTGCATTCAAATTAACTTATAGATTTTTTCTTCATAATATTTACTTGCATATACTTTTTAAAAAAAGTATTGACACAAAAACTTACATTATTTCTCTTCGAAATTAAAACGTTTCATGTAGGAATGTTTGAAGATTTATGATAAAACCTCTCTGTACCAAACTAAAATGCAAACAAGCATATATATTCGGAAAGTCAATAATAAAATATTCCTTATCCATTAACTGAAAGATTCTATTTAGTCTAACTCGAATAACTGTTTAACTCGTTAAAAAATCTGTGTGCTTAAAAAAAGAAATAGCTTGCAGCTGAAGATAGTTAGCGCAGATTGCGTTTTGAAAATGTTTGCATATAAATATCACACATTTTAATATAATTATACTTATCTGGAAATGAACTGAAACCAGATGCTTCATAAGCAAAATAACAGGTTATTTATTAATTGAAAACTGCTCCAAGAAGAACATAACGAAATAACAAATTTCGTTACATCACGCCTTAATTCATTTGATTGGGCTGGTACGATCCCAGCTTCTAATGCCAGCCAGAATGTGATACTTTCATCTTTTCCTATTTATTTATTTGTAAAAATAACCAAGTATGAAAAAAACCTGAAAATCTATGAAAATTAATGTAAACAGTGCCACTTTTATCAAAAAATGAGCAAACCTATTGTTTTGAATTTATGACTATTATGAAAATTTGAAATTCCTTTATTTGAAATATAATGTTATCGATTCTTAACAAATACTTTATTTTTAAAGGACATGAACGAACCTGCAAATTTCGCAACGAACGAAGACAGACCTTTCAACTGCCCCAAAGATGAATTCTGCTGGACTCTGAAGTGTCCGAATAGTCCTTACGAAGATCCTCCTTACAATCCTTGTGAGTTTCTGTCTTTTGTAGTGCATAGATAATAACATCTAGGTTTCAGAACTTATAAAGCAGTGTTTCCGAACTTCTTCTGTGTCATGCCCCATCTTAGTCCTTCGAAAATTCTTATGCCCCCTTATTAAAAGTTTATTAAATTTTTAATAAATTTAAAATTATTATTTATACATAATTTTAAATATTCGAAAATTAAATTGATCACTGAAGAAACTTAAATGATAGGTTTTAGGAAGAAATCGCCAGGAAATTGTTGAAAAACACGGTAGGTTCTCAAAACTTATGGTGGAGAACTGAAATTCAAGTATGAAATAATTTTAATATTAATAAATTCTCGTAAGGGTAAAAGTAACATTTGCGGTGCAGAGCCGTTCCTCCCCACTTAGGGTCTCCAACTTTTTGTCGCCAAGAGCAAGATGGCTTGACGATGTGAGAACATTGTTTTGGATGTGCTGTGAGCATTTTATTGTTGCCTTGTACACGCAATGCCTGCGGCATCTCAAGTGGGTTCTTTGCAATTAAAAAAAACATCAGCGGCTTCGCTTTCAGCAAAGCAGGAAAATAGTAGCTTCGCTTTTTCATTGAAAGTCAGGAATCTAGGTTCTTTTTTAAAAAATTCCAAAAAAGAAAATTTCAGCACGCAATGCCTGTGACATTGCAAGTGTGTTCCGAGTAAATTTTTTAAACTAAAAAAACACCAGCGGCTTCGCTTTCAGCAAAGCCGCTTATTCAATGTTAAGAATGGATGTTTTTTAAAAAATTCCAAAAACGAGAATTTAAATTCCAAACGATAAATTCTAATCGAAGTCTTATTCAAATTCGAAGAAATCGACCAATGAAGTCGTAGATTGCGCATACCTGGCCAATAAAATCTCAACGCTGAAGCGCGAAATAAAAATAAATCGATTCCTGCTCAAATAAGACACGAATAGGAACATTCCTGCGCAAACAAAACACGAATACGAACATTCCTGCGCAAACAAGACACGAATAGGAACATTCCTGCGCAAACAAGGCACGAATAGGAACATTCCTGCTCAACCAAAACAAATGTTCTGACGTTGCCAATCCGTCTTCGGCTTGGCGGCAAGGAATTGGCGAACTAAAGCGGAGAGAAAGGGCTATGCACCATAAACTTTACTTTAAGCCTCGTAAGTTCACCTTTTTTCGAGAAGGCTGCAGGTATTAAAAAAAATTACATATATATATATACATATATATATATGTGATATTTTAATTTTTTAACTTTCTTAAATAATCTTTTAACGACACCTCATTTTAATTACTTCTACTTTCATTATAACAAGCGCACTACAACTTTCTTTTCGAGTCACGAGTCTTTACCGAGAAAATTCCCTTTTATGGGTACTTAAACTTTGTGCGCATTCCTATCTGCCTTTTTCACTCCGGCATGTAAACAAATAACAACGGCGCGCCGCCTTGCGCGTTAACTCTGAATTTCTGGTCATGGAGCTACGTAAGAACTGAATCCTTTACCTATAAAGAAATATCCTGAATAACTGAATAAGATAAGATTGACTCAACTGACTTCTCCTCCTTGACTCAGATATTCTATATTTCACCTTTAGTAAAGATGTTGCATATATATGCGACATAATCGATTCGTAAGATCGATTGGCATTTGATTGTTGGAATTCCAATTCTGGGTTGTCGTTTTCATAGTAATAGTTTATAATCTAATTATCTTTCTGTATTTCATTGTATGATTATTAATTAGGTAGCATTATTTTATATTTAATTTTAATTATTGGTTTAATAGGTGTATATACTGAAAATGTTATTTGAGTTTTAATTGTTCGTAAAATATTTAACTATATATATATATATATACTGTTTTTGAGTTTTTATCTTATGTTTATATGTTGGTTTTGATATATAAATATATATTTGAAAATTATTCAGTGAGTAGATCCTATAGGAGAAATGCTGTTTCGATCTGACAAAGCGGACAATTGCTTTAAAATTCTGGACGAATCCATTTTTGAATTTCTCCCTTTAGCAATCCAATCCCCCCGTGAGTCGTGGGATCCGCGTCGGAAAACACTAATATACAAATAATGAATGAAGAATGGGATAATCTTTTAACACCATCCAATAGTGAAAGCTGTAATAATTTAAAAAAAAAACAGGCAAAGCCAAAGTGACGAAATTTAGCAATTTGTTTTAGAGGGCATTAATTGTTTTATTTTGCAATAGTGATTGGCCCAATGAAGAAAGAAGGAGACACTTTAGGGCAAGCAATAAAAAACTCTGCGCTCTTTAAGCGAAGATATTAAAGGGTTACGTCACTCACCAAGCAAAAATCATCAGCTTTTTAAAAAAATAATTACATGATTTACTTATTAAGCCGTAATAAAAATGCTTTCAAATAATATTTGTTTCAGCTTAATTAGAACAGTATTTCACTATAGGTATATACGTTTTTTTATGCAAAGTGAACTTTGCGGAACATGATTTTGCGATGCACGGCATGTGTTGATAAAGTAGCCCCCACGGTCGGCAAAGTTTTATTGTGTTACAAGTTCATATGAAATATTAAGTCTGATAATAACTAACACAAATAATTACATCTTATAAAAGTCATAAATTAATTTAAACGAGTGTAACTATTTTTTAAATAAAAATAAATATCTTTAAAATTTTAATTATTTAAATAAATTTTAATAATAATATAATTAGTAATCCTGTAACAGCAGACCTCACATCAAAAAAAAATCTTAAATCTCTTCCTTATCTCTGTCTTTAAAAGCCATTTTTAAGGCTTAAACTTTAAAGGATCAGAAAGACCGATCTCATTCATAAAAAGAAAATTCTTTTTATGAATGAGAATTATTAACACAAATCTCTGCTTTTATCAGTGTTCACAAAATTAAAATTAAATGCCTATTGTTATCAGTACCAACAAAATTATAATAAAATGTCCTCTTCCATCATTATTAACAAAATCGTAATTAGATATCTCGCCAATGCCAAAATGAATCAATTGTTTTAATATAGAAACACATTGACACCATTAAAATGACCTCTATCTTGGAACGGAATCAAAAAATAAAAAAAACATCATATATACGACATTTTTAATGTCTTCAAGAAATGTTCATGACGCATTCGAGAAACGCGTTTGTCCGCGACAGCTTAAGAAACAAATTTAGTGACGAAATGCTAAACTGCCGAGTAGAAACATCTCGCTGCGCTAGGCCAATAATTTTAATTACAATTTTAATAATTATATTAATACCAATTTCCATTAATTAAAACTGATAAAAGAAATTAATTGATGGAAGTTTATTAAGTTTCAGTTAATAAATTAAAAAAATAATGTATAAAATTTTCACCAAAACAACGTTATTAAAGTAACTTTTGACGATAATACCACTTCAATTTGAGATCAGCGAAGAAAACGGTTCCAAGTCAGTGCACATCCGGCTTATGGTTATCGTTTCTTCTACAAACCCTCTATTGAATCACCGTTCAAAGAAATTCAATTTTTACTAAGCCGTTACCAAATATTGTAACAGCGCTCTAGACCAATGACACTTTCTTCATGAAATCTTGACGTATCAAAAATTATTTTCTTATATAAAAAATTTTGCATTTAGAAATAGTGGTATATGTGTCGTACATTCTCATGCATATTAAACACCCAAACTTTTTTGTACCTTGCCCCACCTAAGTCTTTCGAAAATTCGTCTGCCTCCTATGCAATATATACACAATTTTAAATATTCGAATTGTTTACTGAAGAAACTTAAAAAATAGATTTTAGGAAGAAATCACTAGGAAATTGATGAAAAACACGGTAAGGAAATTTCCAAAACATATAATGGAGAACTGAAATTGAAGTACGAAATGAATTTTATGTTAATAAAATTTCGTTAGTTCACCATTTGTTTTTTGAAAGGTTGCAAGGATTAAAAGCAGGGTTGCAGGGATTAAATTGAGCGAGTAGATTCTATAGAAAAATGTTCTGATTCGATCTGACAATTTACTTATGCTAGTTAAATAACAGTGAACGGTTGCTTTTAAGCTCTGGACGAGTCCATTTTCAAATTGTCACCTGTGGCACGCGGGCCCCACGTTGGAAAAACTGTTATAAAGACATCTGCGGCTTAATATTGTAGCACTGAAAAATGATTTGAGTGAAAGTTGAAAATGATTAAACGCAATTGAACTGACTGAACACAAAAAACAGTAGGCCAAACTAGAAAGAACGATGAAATTTTACAAAATGAAACAGACTCTAAAGACATGAATTTGGAAATATGCTTCGCATATGCAGGACGTCCAGTAAAAGGCTGAAGTATATTAAAATAGAATATTAAGGAAATTGTGTCCGTTATTTTAAGTTATTCTTACAGGAGATTAATGAATGAAGTCAGGAATTTTTGCTAGGTCCTTTGCTTATATTGATTCGAAATGTCATCGACAGATGATACCCCAGCTTCAGAAAGGGTTAATCCGCTTTCAGAAAGTGGAACCGGATTACATGTTCGAAATTATGCAGGAAACTTTCGCAAATATCTCCCAGTCCCATTAAAGACGTGTCGAAATCGAAGTAAGAAATCTCAATTTCGCAGCCAAAGGAATTGCTGCACATTCAAGACTGATGTTTGGACAGGAAATGTTCTCAAAAATCTCCCACTCCCAGTAAAGAAGTATCGCAATCGAAGTAAGAAATCTCAATTTCGTAGCTAAAGAAATTGCTGCACATTCAAGACTGATGTTTGGACAGGAAATTTTCTCAAAATTTTCCACTTCCAGTAAAGAAGTGTCACAACCGAAATAAGAAATCTCAATTTCGCAGTCAAAGTAATTGCTGCACATTCAAGACTGATGTTTGGACAGGAAATATTCTCAAAAATCTCCCACTCCCAGTAGAGAAGTATCGCAATCGAAGTAAGAAATCTCAATTTCGCAGTCAAAGTAATTGCTGCACATTCAGGACTAATGTTTGTTTCGCTCCATGGAATAGTTCGATACACTATATCCTTGGAGTATTAATACGCAACGAAATCGCACCAATTCATATCATTTCAGTTGTGTGAGAGTAGTCCATTCGAATGTCAATTTCATAGAAAAAATCCTTATAAAATCGGAAACATAACAGTTCCGCTGATGCCACTCACCGTTCGAATGACACAGAGTTTTCCGGGCCAAATGCCTCACAAATATTCCCAAAGTGATGCAACGCTATCTATCGGTGACATTTGGTACCACAACTAG
>BGPR01006138.1:45280-60532 GCA_013235015.1 Araneus ventricosus | reverse complement strand
CACATTCAAGACTGATGTTTGGACAGGAAATATTCTCAAAAATCTCCCACTCCCAGTAGAGAAGTATCGCAATCGAAGTAAGAAATCTCAATTTCGCAGTCAAAGTAATTGCTGCACATTCAGGACTAATGTTTGTTTCGCTCCATGGAATAGTTCGATACACTATATCCTTGGAGTATTAATACGCAACGAAATCGCACCAATTCATATCATTTCAGTTGTGTGAGAGTAGTCCATTCGAATGTCAATTTCATAGAAAAAATCCTTATAAAATCGGAAACATAACAGTTCCGCTGATGCCACTCACCGTTCGAATGACACAGAGTTTTCCGGGCCAAATGCCTCACAAATATTCCCAAAGTGATGCAACGCTATCTATCGGTGACATTTGGTACCACAACTAGAACCTTATTAACATATTTCCCGATCTACTTAAATAATTGTCATGACTTGTTTCCATTTAAAAGTCAATCTTTTTTTAGAAACCATGTACGAATCCAAATAAAATCAAGAGATTCAAACGTAAGGAGATACATGACAGTATTTAAAATTTGAGATGTGGAAAAATATCTTGGGCCATCTCTTTTAACATGAAAGTACAATATTTTCGTAAGTTTTGAACGCTCTCTCCTCTCAAATAATTTTATTTTAATAATTTAAAAGAATTTTAAATAATGTATATTTGCAAATGAAACGCTGCATTTTAATAATCAAAACGTAATATAAATATGTAAATATAAATAAATAGCAACCTAAATAGGACACCAAAAAAGAAATTTAATTACGATACGCATCCTGCTACTAAAAATAAATTGCATACAGAAAAAGAAAGAAACGAACTTACTTTCCGTTCTTTATACTAATACATACTACAGTCAAGATTAGAAATAAACATTGTCCCTTAATCTTGAAAACATATATTATCAAAAGTTCTCAACACACAAGTGTTTTTTTTAAGACCATGAAAAACGGAGGCATTATATTTCTAAACCAAATAAACGAATTAAAAGTTTTCGAATCTAATTGGCAGATCGTTTATTAATTTGTCTTTAAATACGGGTGTCCGGACTAAAAGTATCCAAAAGTAATGGCGAATGATTACAGAAATACTCCTTAGAATTTTAAAATATTTATTGTAATAAAAATAACATACCACTAAGTTTATTTTTTAATATCAATACAGTTCAACGTGTGCATCTTCTGCAGCACTACAAATGTGTAAACGGTTATCGTGTTCTCGCCAAGTGTTTCGTAGCATATCAGGAGTTAGTAGCTGAATTATTTGAATGATACGCGTCTTCAACTCATTCACAGTTTTAATTTTTTGTTGATGCACAACTGATTAAAAGAATCACGCACACGATACAGCTTCATCCTTCACAACAGCTTTAGAATGTCTGCCAGTTTGAGACACCGAAGTTCCGTCTCTCCTAAAATTCTATCCCACTGGCGAATGGATTTCGATGTTGGGAGCGCTGAATACGCGCCGCTGATTTTAATTCTCTAACCAAAGACACATACTACACTTTTTGCTGTCGCGTCTACATCCTAACTAATGGAAGCCAAAGAAGGCGATTTTCGCTTTATCGCCGATTTCTGACTATTCTACGCATGCGCAGCTGGACAGTCTACTCTCAAAAAATTTTGGAGGGGATTCGAATCCACGGAGAAGCAGTCTATGACATTCCAATGAGTAGTTCAGTAATTAAAAAACATTACTTTTGGATACTTTTAGCCCGGGCACCCTGTATTAACATTCTGTTATTATCTGTTTTTTGAAATTTTTTGAATTTCTTCTTCTCCAGTGAAGGATAGTGGAAGTGACAGGATATCCCACATGACGTTGTGCATGGAGAGTTTGCATGACAATGGAAGCACCAGTTATCGACATTATGACGTCCACAGTTTGTACGGATGGAGTCAGACACAGATCACTCTCCAGTAAGAGCCCTTCTGCTTTGCCTTTTGTGTTAAACTTTATCGAAAATCCTTAGCCGAAATGACACAAATTCGTCACAAAAGTTAACTCTATATGCATTATTCTGAGAGGTTCATGCCGTTTCATTTTGACAGTTAACCCTTAAAAGTCCGATTTTTTAAAAATTGGTTTTAGAATGTTTTTGACTTTCATTTTTGAATAAAACATGATAAAAATACTTTAAAAATTTCGATTTTGTTTTAAGTATGACTTATGGCTAAAAGGCAGTTTGTTACCAACTGACAAAACTGGGATTTATTTCAGAAAAAATATTTCCTTGATAAAATTTTGTAATGTCAGACGCAGATGAATTTTAATAGATAATTATACGGAATTTCCTACAATATTGCAGAATAAAATACGGTATTCTACAGCTTATAAACAAAGCTAAAAAGATACAGCCTCAAGTGAAAAACATCAATTTATTTTTATTATATTTTATAAGAACTCAGTCTGCCATCTATATGTTGTAAATGGATTTCATAAAAATTTCAGCATGTATCCTATTGGCAACAACAGGTATCAGAGCTTCAGTCTTATTCACAAGATTTTAAAAGACAAATTTGGGCATGTTGATTAAAGGCAACACAGGGTCTTTAAAGGTTAATTTATCAGGGAAATTAGAAGCAAGTTATACTATCGCTTATATTACAATGCATCATAGTTAAATTTTATGTTTAATTAGATTAACGTCCCTCTTTTGAAGCTACAGGAGGGCTATTTTGGGTGGACCCTCTAGTTTTAAACCGTGGAAAAATGATAAGAACAATTGCCCTTCATGATTACTAGAATCTCCTCAGAACGGTTCTCTTATAACTCCGCACATGGAACATTAATTTTTAAAACTAATTCTTTGTGGTAAGCTCTTTGGAGCCCAAATTCCAACTCACTATTCAAAATCGCGAGGTCACTCCCCAAATAGATATTGCTTATCTTCAAACGGGACTCTAGTCTAACTACATTAAGCAAAATCAACTCATCTATGGATCTCTTGACTGCCCATATCTGAATACTTTTTTTACGAAAAATTAACACTTGGCTTACTATTATTTCGATCCCTTCTATGTTCTAAAAGGACCTGTGTCGTTTGTCCTTTCTTTAATATTTTAATAACTCAACCCGGAAAATTATTTATATTTGCATACTAGCTACATTTGGCAACTAGCTGGATAGCCAGGAAAATTGGCTTTCCCAGTTGGAATGCATGTGTAGTAAACATTTTGCCTTGGCTTCTTGATAATGCTGAAAAATATAAATTCAAAGAAAATTGAAAACACTATTGTTAATTTCCATCAACGGGAAAGTTAAAATCTACTTTGTAGTTAATGTATCAAAGAAGTCAAAGTATTAAATCAAAATTTTAATAATGGAAAAAAATAATGTGATTAAACTATTTTACGAAATTCTAAAATTCGTTTGTATTTCATTAAATAACGAAAAGCATTGTAGCAAATCAATAAAAGAATGTTTTTAACAATTTTTTAAAATTAGGGATAAATTGGTATCATTTATTAAATATTTTTTTTAAAAATGGAGTACAAATTAATTTTGTGAAATAATATTCCTGGAAGCTATCGTCTAAAGACACCAAAATCTCGAAAAAAATTGATTCGAGTTTCCCATTTCCATCCTCCAAAATGTATTGGTGCTAAATTTGGTTACTCTAGATTCAACGGTCCAGAGTCAATAGACAACACACACACACTTATAGATATACACACACAAAAACACATTCGCTATTATTAGTGATAGAGAAAAATATTTTTTAAAATTTTATTTCAGAGCTGCTGAAAAGGCAACAGGGTATCGATCTTTGGTCATCTCTCGATCAACTTATCCTTCTAGTGGCCGCTACGCTGGCCACTGGCTCGGCGACAACAAGAGCACCTGGGATGACTTGCGATATTCAGTTATAGGTCAGTTACAAATGTAATCTTATAATCATTATCAATTTAAATATTAGCCCTAGTAAAGATAATAAAGAGTTCATAATAAGAGTTTCCATAAAGAGTTCAATTCATATGAGTTCCCAGGATTCCATTTTGTAAAAGTTTTGATATTTGGCATAGATTCTTAATTTAAAGAAATGCATATGACTTCTTACATTAGAATAGAGATTTTGTTTTTTGAAAAGACAATTTTTAATGTTTTTATTGTGTGGATAAGGTTTCTTTTTGCATTTTTATTGTCTAAAAAATAATTTTTAGAAAACCCCATATATATAAGGCAAATTATCCATAGATTTATTATAAATGCGTGTCTTGTCCGTCTCTTGAAGACATTTATTTTCCAAATGTTACAAGGAATAAAATGCTACATTTAATAAAGAAATCTTATTTGAAAAATATTTTTATTTAAGCACTCACATATTTTAATTGCTTAATTAATTAATTAAATTCTCTGTAGAGAACATTATATAGAGAAAATTATACAAGAAAGGAATGGTTAGATGTTCAATAACTGATATCACGGTCATCGAGCGACATTCGTGTGAACTATCCAGACGGAATGTTATGGATCAGACTCTTTTTTGTCTAGCATATTTAGCAATGCCCATAAGCCAAAACTCTATATAGTAGGAATGGTATCTTCTGTTGGTTAAAGCCATTTTTGAGCACCTAGGTTTCACCTGAGGTACATGTCTGATTTAGTTCCAATCATCCCTACGCCCATATATTAGTTGCAATAATATATGGGCGTAGATTGCCTGCCTGCAGAACTTCAGCGAAACTTTATTTCGCCTGGAGGAAATACTGGAAAACCTCGGTCAGCCAGCCCGAAAGCAGCGATCAATGCATTGTCAAAGCATATCGTTCCACCTGTTCTTGAAAAAAATGACGGAAGGCTATCTTTTTCAAACAGCCTCTCATGTTAAAGGCGTAGGACTACTTTACTCTCGTGACACTTTTCCAATTTTCAATTTTTTTGAACATCTAATGTTGCCCTTTAACTCTGAAAAATGACATTAATTATGTTTCTAAAACATGTAGTTACCGAGATATAGAGGATCACCCACACAACGGTTTTTCTAACTTTTGTGTTTTGCCGTGTGAATCAAATTCCTTCCTGGGACCCCAATGGGAGGAACGTAGTCCCACATTAAGAAGTTGATTAAGAAAAGAGGTATAGGATAGAACCCACAACCTTCCTCTTCTGTTTCATGTTCCTCAGCCTTGCCTTAACCCACTAGGACTCTAATGGATTCTGAACGCTTGTACTTTCACTAATAAAACGGGTGGCTGCATTGGAATTAAAGTTGGAGAGCAGTTTCTTGATATCGGTGCTATGATTCATCATGCCAGTCGTCGCTTTTTGATATCGAATCCTAATTTCCAAAAGTTTTAAAATATCCTCATTTTGAATATATCCCTACACATAACTTTTATAGTCATTTATTTGTATCAGTTGTATCTAATATTACTTTTAAATCATTCTGATTATATTTCTAAATATAAAATTCTAATACCTTTTATTCCCCTTAACTTAGGAAAAGCAGCTTTTGAGTTTTTAATTAACAAAATATTTTTGAATTAAATTCTTTAAATGTTCATCCTTAAAACGTCTTTCACGCGAGTGCTAAATATTTTTTTCAGAAAGATTTTAAAGTCGAAACAAGAGCTTGTGGCCCCAGGAGTTTAATAGAAATTCTATTATTTCATAAATATTTAACCAGTGTATTAACAAATGTCACGCTACATTTATTTAAAATAACATCTTGAATTATTTCTCTAAAAGTGCATTTTATGTTTCAGGAATGCTAGAGTTCAACATCTTCGGCATACCTTATGTAAGTTAACCATTTCTGTCTTATAAAATAGTTTGAAATTTGTGAAATTTCCACGATATTTCAAAGTAACATCAACAGAATGAAAGGGCGACTCAAATCTAGAAACACGACTGTTGCAAACTATCGACTGAAAACAAACAAAATTCAAACAGGAATATAAGTCCAGTACCTCCGAAAATGCCTTTCGGAGGTACTGGACATCCTTTATGATATTCTATAGTGCAAAGACGGTATTAAAAAAACATTTTATTTTCGGAAAAATTACGCATGCAAGAAAAATAATATTATACGAGGTGTTAAGAGGTTACTCCAAAGTCACTGAAGCATGTAAAACAACGACGCTGCGTCGAATAAGGAATCTTCCTGAAAATTCCAGACGTAATTAGACTACATATTACTACCGCCAAGATTAAGAACTCAACCTTATAACGGAACAAGAATTTCGAGCACGGATCCTGAACTCAAACCTCATAATGTTATTAGGTTAATGCGCCGATTATAAGCAATTTTGAGATAGTCCTAGTCCTTTTTAACCATGGTAAGATGACGGAAATAACTCTTGATCCGGCATCTGACTGAAGATCTTTGGCGGAATCAAGTCTCGAAACCGTCATTCTCAGATTCCGAAGCTCCACCACTATGCCACAGAAACCCAAATATAATCCTTTATGTTTTTATCTCTATTTTCCCCGGACATTCATGTTCAATTTAGCTAGTTAGGATAATTAATAGCAAGAGGCTATTTAAAGATGGGGCTTGCTATTTTGGACCATGTTCAGATGAACAGGACGATACCTAAGCCGGCACAACATTACAAACTTCTATACCATCGGAAGGACATTTGACCTCCGATTCCAACAACTGATATCAGTCTCCTACCTATGTAGGCGTAGGCCACAAAGGATCGACGTCAAAGTCCCTTCTACCTTAATGGATTTAAAAGGCGCCTTGCCCACAGACAAAGTAAGTATCAGTGGCTTAGCGAGAAATGGGGAAAAAGATGGAGATACCCTGGATGTCAATTTCTGAGGTGCTGTGAAGGCCAAGTCTTTATGTATATTTTGTTTTTAAAGACAGAAGTCAACGAATGAGAGCAGTGGTAAATGAAAATTTAATACTATGCCCACGTCACTGTTTAAGCTTGCCTCGCCACTGCTGCAAACTTTCGTGTAATGGAGTTTTGAGCGCGCAACTTTCTGACCATAAAACTAGGACTCAGACATCAGATCACTATGCCCATGCCAACCGAATATTTCGCGTTAATAAGAAGTGATTAGAAAATAAGTTTAGAAACTGTGGAGTGTTAATCCTTAAAGACCCAGTTTTGCCTTTAAGCAACATACCCAATTTTGGCCTTTAAAATTCTTGAGAATAATACTGAAGCTCTCATGCTTGTTGATGTCAATAGAATACATGCTGAAAATGTTATTAAATTAACTTACAACATATAGATCGCAACATGAGTGCTAACAAAAAATAAAAATAAAATTGATAATTCTCACTGGAGGCTGTATTTTTTAACTTTATTTGTATGCTTGAGAATACCAAATTTTATTCTATAATTTTGAAGAAAATTCCTTGTCTATATTATTAGTTCTTAAAAATCATCTGCGTTTGATTTTGTAGAATTTTATTAAGGAGATTTTTTGCAACCAAAGCCAAGTCTTGTCAATGGGTTGAAATTATTATTTAGCCATAAACCATAATTAAAACAAAATAGGATTTTTTAGATATTTTCCCCATGTTTTATTCAATAAATGATAGTCAAAAACATTTTTAAATTTTTTTTTTAAAAAAATAGGGCCTTTAAGTGTTAAGATTATAACAAATCTTGAGATGAGAGTTTATCTTTTCTTCACAGATCGGATCTGATGTATGTGGATTTGCAGATGCCACCACGCCAGAACTGTGCAAACGCTGGATGCAGCTTGGAGCCTTCTACCCTTTCTTCAGGAACCACAATGTTTTGGATCAAAAGGTAAATATGTTGGCTTAGAATACTTTTGAGAATTGTATTTACATCGGCTTCCACAAAATAACTGTCAGTGTGCCCTTATTTTCGACCAACGCTATCCAACAAATAAATAGGAGTATAATTGTTAAACTTATTAACTAACCAAAAAGTGGATTACTAAGTAACTCTGGTTTCAAAAAGTGCATAAATCTAACAATATAATTTATTTTACGAAGATATTTACAACAATTTTTGATTATCACTGTCAGTATCTTTACACTTCTACCACATCTCCGTCTGCCTATTTGATGCACAGACTCATTCTTTTTTCCCATTTGGTAAAATTCTTCTTTGGATACGTTTCTAAAGAACGACTGTATCGCAAGCTGGGCCTCAGAATCCTTTGCAATTTTCCGACAACGTAGTTCTTTCCTTAATTTCGAGATAAGACAGAAATCACATGGTACTACGTCTAGGCTGTAAAGTGGTTTTTACACCTACGCTCACAATTTGAAAACTCTGCAATGTGGATGTCAATAATCTTTATTGTGTGACTGCTTGGCGTGTACTACTGAATGAAGCACATTTATCAATGTGTTATGGTCACAGAATAGTCGAACTAAAAGCATTACGTTATTGACAAGCTATAGTTGGATTTCATTTCCAGTCATTTAAAGTTCCAACTGCGCATGGAGAACACACAACAATTTACGAATGCTAAAATGGAATGCATTTGTTTATTTATTTGCGTAAGCCAACACAGCTTACCCAGAAGGTGAAAGGAACATATTCTAAAACCGACCTCGACGTAAGAATCTCCATCGCTGTTGTTTATGTCCGCGAAACGTCTGATACTTTCGAAAGGATTCTCAAGCTCCATCGTTTTGAAGCGTACTTAGCTGTGGATGTCAAGATTTTTTGCAGTTACTCAGAAACCAGGCGTCTAAGCGCTTGGAGCAAGAGTAAAGTATCACCAAGAAAGAGTTTTCAGTCGTTATTGGCTTGTCATTCCTGCATCTTCCAGATTATCCGGGTGGCCCGGTCATACATTCTCCTGTGATTCTGGTTAGTTTTTATGCTTTTTCCAATCCTTAACAGATTGTACACTGACATCTGCAAGGTAATTCTTTGACAGAAACAAGTTTCATTATAGTCCCTTACTTAATTTCGCGAAATTTGTTAGATGCGCAACTCTTCTCGACGCATCAATTGCGTTAACCCTATCGCGTTCATTGGTTTTGTAGTGAAACCACACATTGAGAATTTTTCACTGCGCATGGGCGAAACATAGGGTAATTTTTCTTTCATAACTTAAGAGCCCGATAAACAGGCTAACAATTATACAAATTCCGGTTCAATACCCTTAGTATTCACAAATATACCGACATTGAAAGAGCTAAATTACTTTTGATCTCTATGAGGAACAAAATGATCTTCGAAAGTAATATTGAATTTTATGAAGGTTGAATATCCTGAATACTCACGTATACTTATAAATTAAACACATAATTTAAATTTCATTTCGATGATAACTTATTCGGAGGAAAAATAGCCCGTTACTTTTCATTGGTTTCACTATGAAACCACAAATTTCGTGAAAATAAAAAATGCTTAATTTTTTTTCTCTACATATTTATGATCATCTTCATGTCTAATACTCAATTTTGTAATAAATTTAGTAAATTGCAAAACGAGTCATGTAGTGAACTTGAAAGAGTTAAATGTTGTATCTGCTTTGCAGGAGCAAGATCCCGTTGCACTTGGTGACGAAGTAGTAGCCGCGTCGAAGAGAGCCGTTGAACGTCGATACGCCTTGAATCCATATTTATACACTCTTTTCTATCGTGCCCATTTGGAAGGATCCACGGTGATCAGACCGTTATTTCATGAGTAAGTAATGATGAATGAGCACTAGAAAAAGTTTTTAAACGCATTTTCAGTGCATTGAAAGTTTATCAATAGTCTGCTTGTCATTATGACATTTCTGATTCCTATGGGCAAGTTTTCTATTTTGTTTATTTGGGATAATGTTGAAATTCCGGTGTAATGCTTCGTGAATGGGATTCTTCAAAATTTCAACCATTGGTTTGAAGATGTTAGTCACTGCTTAAAGTTAAATTTTTAATGTTATAGCTTAAGGATACTTTGAAAATGTTAAATTTGATATTCCTATTGCTTTAGCTCTCAAGGTTTACTTAAAATAAAAAACTCATTTTGTGGGAAGACTGTCATAATTGTTCGTTATCGTACCTTGTGGCGATTTTTAAGACTTGTTTGTTGGTTAAAGTTTTAACCAAGCGATTTAGATAATCACTGGTGGTTAATTTTCTAGCCAATTGGTTTACTTAATTACAACAATTCTATTTGGAATTTAATCCCTTAGCTGTTTTAAGAGCGTTTTTGGCATTTTAAATAAAAATAATTAAACGAACTCAAGGGAAATACAGTTTGTCAGAGAATTGTGGGTCACATTTCAAAAATTAATTAAAAACCTAATAATGTTATAACTACGGTTCTTTTTAAATGAGAGAGCAAATAAAAAAAGTTTTTTTTTTCAGATGGGTAACGCGGCGTTACAGCGTTCTAAATTTGATACGGCGAGAGAATTTCGTTCGCATTTGCTAGCGATCGGCAGGAACCGATGAGCGTTTTCTGGTTTCATTCTTTACGTTTTCTTGAATATCTCAAAAAATATTCAGTTTTCACACTTTATGTGACTAAACAGATTAAAGAGCGTAAAATTCCCTAAATTTTTCTTCTAGCTTTAATATTTTCGCAGATAATGGCTCTTCAAAAAATAATTTATGGCCACCTAGAACACCGTAATGCAGCGTGTCCTATCTGGAAAAAAGACTTTTTGAAATGCGCTCTCTTTAAAAAAAAAACGTAGTTGCACCATTATTAGGTTTTTTATTAATCTTTGAAAAAAATTATTAATCTGTAATTTTATTAATTTTTTAAAAAAATTTATTAATTTTTAAAAAAAAATTATTAATTTTTTAAACTTTTATTAATTATTTTTTATTTGTTTTCTAGGACCCTGTAGAATTCAACGCTTTGTGTACTAAAGAAATAATTGATTCGAAGTTGGTGCTTGATACCGTATTTAAATTGATCTGGCGATTGCTTAAATCCATGGGTTGCCGGAAAACGGTCTGCATATCCCAAATAAACAAAACAGAAAACTCGCCCATAGTTTCAAAACAAAACGAAACACAACTTTTATGCTTTCGTTGCATTGAAGAGCATCTCATAAAGTCTCGAGAAGAGCAAGCAGGTGGCCATGTGAGGATGGCGTGACTTGAACAATTTTTTTTGTCAGTGGTAATGTGGATGATGCAGAGGAAAGTTAAATGTAGTCTCAGGCTTGATAAGTTTGAATCCGTGATCTACGTACAATATGAATATTGTCGCGTGTCCCGTGACTACCCCCTCTAAAAAAACATTCGCCGGTTAGATAGCAATTCAAGGAAACTGATTACATCATGAACCAGCGGGAGTGGTCTCCCCTAAACTTTCTCGTATACTCCTTAATATATGTAGAGAAAAAATAAGCTAAAAGGCACTAAAACGAACAAGCGTCCATAGCGCAGTGGAGAAAAAAAAGCTAAATCTCACACCGAAGGTCTTCAGCAAAAGAGTGAAGAACGTGTGTACAATTTGGCAGTGAGCCAAGATCGGTCGAGGCTTCTTTTCTTTGTATAATATTGAAGACAGCAAAAATGCAAATTGAACGCATCTTTTTCAACTAATTGACACAAAAATTGGGCACAAATCTACAATTAAGGTTCGAAGGCCAGATGCAAACTTTCATTTATCTAAGTAATTTTGTTCAGAAGTTATTGCGAGCAAAAGTATGCGATTATACAGACCGACAGACAGTCAACCCTTTGACGGATATGGCCCAAAATATTATACGGACCTACAATCCTGATGATAAAACTGTGTACCAAATTTTATCTATCTAGCTGTTCAAGTTTTTGAGTTATAGTGTTCACATAAACGCGGACAGACAGACTTCCCTTAGACGGATTTCAACCAAAATTTCATAGAAACCTACAAATTATGTTTCAATATCACATACCAGATTTCATCCCCGTAGCTCTAATAGTTTTCGATTCATCATGTTTACAGACACAAAGACAGACATAATTCTAAAGTTGTGCTTTTCGGACTCGGGGAGGTCTAAAACGTGGAGATTCGTCAAAATCTCGAGTTCGAATTTTTTGACGATTACAATACTTTCTCTTTGTATATAATTTGTATACGAGAAAGTAAAAAGAGCGTAGTTATTCTAGAGTTAAAGACCGTATGAGGCTGATTTGAAAGACTGATAATTTAGTAAGTATTGCTTGAACAGATTTGCCTTACAATCATTCACATATGCATTCATTTCCCAAAGTGAGTTTTTAGATGTGCATAGACATGTTTATTAAAGTTTTACCACTATTTTATTTCAAAATTTTTTAATATAAAATTTCTTTGACGTTGCAGACTTTAACAAGTTGTCAACTAATTCAGCTATTTATTTAAAGCTTGGAATTTTATATCCGAGCTGGTAAACGAAAATTAAAATTGAAGTTACCACTTGAAGGATTCAGGGAAAAGAAAGGAATTTTTCATTTTTTCTTGCCTTTTTAGAAGCTTACAATACTTTCTCTTCGTATTCGCGAAAGAAAAAAGTACTGGTGGGAGTTTTGCACAGAGCGCATTGGAAAAAATCTGTATTCACTTAAAGATCCGAGAATAGAAAAACTTCGTAAACCATTGTTTTAGAGTTAATTCTAGTGACGTCAAAAAACTCGGTGGCCTGGACGCAAAGTCTTCGGGGCTAGAAAGTCACGAGTTTCCAGCCAGATTTCATTAAGGATCCACCGCCACATAAGCCTAGTGCACATTAATTCTATCGGATCAAATATCCTTGCGCTGGTGAGGTGAGGAAGAAAAAGGTGGATGGTAGAACAAGTGTCGTCTTCGTCGTTTGACTAATGTTCAACATTACGAGGTCTGTCGTGAAAAGAGACTTGGATAAGCCTCAAACGCTAATCTAATCTAATCAATCACGTGACGTTAAAGTCACAGGATGAAACACCGCATGTCATCTAATATCCTACTAAACACTGTCCTTTGACTTCCCATCCTTGTGCCGTATTGCTCTGTTAAATGCTCAAAGGATGTCGAAATTAAATCGGTGAAGAGGATTTAAGATATGCCATCTGATCATAAGTTGAGTCAAGTTTTTTCATTGTTATTTTTATATTCAAAATAGCATATTCAGAAAGCATTCTTTGCTGTATAATTTCACAATTTTGCGAAGATAGACTAAAGTCCGTTTTCGAAGATATATGAAGACTATTCAGGAACATCCCTTATAAATTTTACCCTATTCGTATGACAAGAATGAATCATACTCCTCTCCGATATTCCAGACGTGACCAAACTGGAGCACATTTGACCCTAATGAATATGGCATGTACTAAGGCAACGTACACGCTCTGTGGTAAAACCGGATCTAGAATCCGAGCCCATCCGGTTTGCATATTTACAAACCCTACCCTGATAAAACTGAGGCAAGAAATCGGGCAATATGATTGGCTCGCTTCTCCCAGAGTCGATGACGTCGTTCTTTGCTCTCGTACGGAAATTATAACAAAACAAGCCATTGATTGCGGACTTTGAATTAGTTTATGTTTCCGTTGCTTGGACTTCGCGAATTTTGATCTACAGTAAGCACCTACGTCGCAATTTTATTTAGTCGACTCTTGTTTTTTAATGATTGCCGTACGCTACGTGCGAAAGCTGAAAATGATGTTACTGCTCCTCGTAGCCAATGATATTGGCTGATTTTCTGCCTCAGTTCTATCAGGGTAGGGTTTGTAAATCTGCATCCTTTTCCGAAACAGATTGTCACCCGATCACCGTGGACTCGCATAACTTCAGAGAAAATGAATTAGGAGACATTAAAATATCATTAGCTTTTTCCGTTTAGTGTATCTCTATTTGTTCCGTATTTGTTTTAGGTAGAGTAATAGCTTAGTTAACAGTTTTGTATTTGTATTAGGTTCAGTTAGTTGTTTAGCAGTTTCACATTTGTTTTAAATTTAGTTTAAAATTTTGTATTTGTTTTAGATTTCCAAAAGATCAAAACACTTGGAAAATTGGCGACCAGTTTATGTGGGGAAAATGTCTTCTGATTTCTCCTGTCTTAACACAGGTAAATTTCTAATGATTTTAATGAGAAAGAGACTTTTATCAACAAAGTGTGAAAAATTATGCAATTTAAATTTGTACAACTGTACCATACATAGAAATCCGATATATAATAATTAGTAATAATAATTTTATAACAATGCAAAATTTTAATAATATAAATAAAATATCTTAATTTATAATTAAATTTGGGAATGTTATCTTTGTAATTAAGGAACTTTAAGAATAAAGAAGAATTGACTTAGGACGAAAATAATTTTTAAAAAGCTGGTTGTAAGATTATTAATATCGAATATTTTATAATTTGGTCATATTGTTTATGTTGACAAATAGGCAGAACAGGTTATCTCTAATCTATATAACCAAAATAACCGAAAACATTTCATGGTTTCTTCGCTGAAACAGTATGCAAATGCGTTGAACAAGTCATACATTGTTCAAAACTATTTTATTGAAGCATTCATTTATGTTCTTGAGTGTCTTTAGCCCCTCTCTCAATCGCGTAATTTAATAGCAAGTTTTAAAACAAGAACTCATGCAACACAACGTCTTTTTTTGAAGAAATACTTTTTTACTTTCTCTTCTAGAGAAAGTTTTGTAATCTTCCAAATATTCAACGACGAGGTTTTTGAATATGCACATTTTAGAATTCCCCAAGTTCGAAAAAGTCATTTTTGGAATTATGTGCCTATGTACTAATCTGACGTCGTGTTCAAGTGTAAGTGAACATGATAACTCCGAAATATAAAGAGTTAAATAGATGAAATTTATTATGAGGTCTTTATATAAAAAATATAGATTTATTTTGCATTTTGGACCAAATATATCAGAAGGCATATTTACTTTTCCGGAATCCATACTCGATTATTATCACTTCACTATGAAGTAACACAAGAGAGTGCCAAATTTTTTTAGTTAGTAAATCTCTCACTAGATGGTACTCATGCCTCTAGACAAAACATCCTTTGTTTTGGTTAGCGCCTGTTTTGTTTTGTCATGATGACAATAGGTAGACTTTACTGGTAAAGACTGTTTTGATTTTTTTTCTTGTGAAATGTGTTTTTCCTTTTTTTTATTTCGAATTTCCTGGATAGGTTCAAACCACAGAGGAAAATTTTAATTTTGACCTGAAAGTCATTTTCCTCGACAGAAAAACTATTCCAATTAGAATCCAAAACGGAGAGTTGCCTCCGATGACGTTTTTCCAGATGAATTTTTGTTTCCTTGGATTATTTCAATTGTATATCGTTACTTTTGTTACATTTTAATATCTTTTACATTCTTGTTTCTACTTTCAATTATTTTAAATCTGCGTCATCGGAA
>BGPR01006138.1:7120-45270 GCA_013235015.1 Araneus ventricosus | reverse complement strand
GATGTTCTTTTCTATTAAGCTTGTATTTTATATTAAACTATCAGTTAGGCACTTTTTTATTTCACGGTCTTCTCTGATTACCCGTAGAAATTCATAAAAATAAAAATTCATTTATCTCAACGAAAGAGAAATAATTTTACTGCATTTGGAATTTAAATAATTCACGCAAAAATGATGTGTTGTTTCATTATGAAAAAATTATTAGAAATTATCATTCATTAGCATCATGAAGCACTCATTTATTTGGAAATCTTTTCTGACTTCTTTAGAGTCATCAAGAGACAGCGAAAGGAAATTATTTCGAGGAAAGTGATATTCATGACGAGATACCTCTCCATGTAAGGGGTGGATGCATCATTCCTACTGAATATTATGAGCTGAATAAGTCCAATAAGTAAGTCAAACTAAAAAGAAACAGCTGCTGACTGAAGACGCTCTTAACTGAACTAAAAGTGTGCCTTTTTCACTTGCTTTTATATAACTTCACTTGTTTCATGCTTGTATGGATGGAGTTTTGTAATCAATTTTTCTCTTTTCCCGATGCATTGAATCTTCAAATTTTGTACAGTTGTTTGTTGCCGATATCAATAAATGATTAATATTCTAAGCTCTTAATTATCAGTAGAAAACAAATTTTAATTAAATTTTGACTTTATATCAGAGGAGCTATATGACAGAGAACATCATTAGAAATAAAATTCTCAAACATCCTTAAATAGAAAATTTTAATATTTTCAGAACTTAATCATGAATTAATCGATTAATTTTAATTACATTTTTATTCTTTATCTGATAGAGAACATCAAAATGAAGAAAATTGCAAACATTCTTGAATATCAAATTTTAATATTTTGAAAACTTAATCATGAATTAATCAATTAATTCTGAAATTAAGATTCCATTTCAGAGGTGCTATCTGGCTTTCGAAGATTAAAAGTTAGAGGGTAATTTGAGGGAAATGCACATTGGCAAAGTGCTTAAGAAGTAAATGGAAAAAAAGTACAAAAAATTGCCTTTTTAATGATATCAATTAAGTTGCTTTACAATTTTTTCTCTAATTTGAATAAATTAAAAAAAATATTTTTGGCATAATTTACAACAATCCTTTTCATTGTTGAAACGCAATTCAATTCATTTTCATTGTTTAAACAAGTATTTAATTGCGTGTTTCTCTATCATTTTTGAAAGCTGAGTTAATATTCTTATGCAATCATCCTACTTGCTCGTTAAATAATGAAGTAGACAAAAGGGAGGGTGTTATTTTAAGCTCCGCCCAGCCTTATATATAAAAATATTTTTTGGTATAATTTACAAAAATACTTTTCATTGTTGAAACGCAATTCAATCTTTTTTCATTGTTTAAACAAATATATTTAATTCTGTGTTTCTCTTGAATTGTTGAATGCGTTACAAACATTTCTGGACATATATTATGGATGCTTTCAGCATTTTATTAAAATATATGTTTTACTATTTATTTTAATATGCTCAACTCAATAAATATCTTTCAGAGATCAGCCTAAAAATTTAACTCTGTATGTTTTTCCTGTGAATGATGAATCTTCTGGAGAACTGTACGTAGATTCCTTAAGCAGCATAAGTATGATCATTAATTTGTTTATTATTATCTTAATATTTTACAGAAATTTATATGATTTTGTTTTTTATCTTTACAATGAACAAAACATTTATTTACCAACCCTTTCGTGAGAAATTGGAGAAAACACAAAAATGAATTTAACCTAAAGTTTAATAGGAAAAAAGTTGTTTAGAGGCAGTTAAATATTCATCTCTCTGAATAAACAATTATCTATAAAACTCTCATAAATTACCCCAACTTGCATGATTTATTGCAGCATAAGCATATTAAACTATTTAGGATTTTTTAAAACACAGTTTTACCACTGCCAGAATTATATCTTAATATTGCCACAGCGTGTCTATTTATATACTTAAAAGATAATCAAAATAAATATTAACTCGTATTTTCGAAGGAAAAAAGTATACATAACAATAAAATCGTTTTCCGCAAAGCCGTTGCATTTACCCAGATGATATAATTTTCAACAAAGACTATAGAAATATTTTTAAATTATTGCTTTTGATCTTTATTTGAAAAATAAATGTTTTGGTAAATTGTTTTCTATTAAATACCACTATAAAGTTAGCTTCGATGATAAAAAAAAAGCCTGGATACATTAGTATCTGAATTTGTTTGCGAATTTTACATTTATTCCCGATTATGGTAATGAAAATGAACTCAATCGATTATTGTCTTATTATTCCAGATTATGGTAATGAAAACGAAATCATTCGATTATGGTTTTATAAGCTGCTCTATAGTAGAAGTACTGGAATTTTTTCACGACAACATGACGAACACTTTTAGAGCCTTTGAATTTACAACAAAAATATTTGAAAATAAATACAAGCATTCATTAGATTTCAAAGATTTCGATCAAGGGTTCTTTTATTTATTAATTTATTTTAAAAGTTCTTCTCAATAATTTTAAACTCATCTATATGAAAATATTCTAAAGAAAAACTCTGTTTCAATGGAATTTTTAGAAGTTTACTTTAAACTCATTCACAAAATCTCCGTTCCGTATGATTCCCATCATCCGATCACGAATCTTTCCTTCAAAATGATAATTCCTATATTTCTAGTGATTTAATCCTGTTTTTCTTTGCAATAAACTGCTATTAATTATTTTCAGATTTCTTTCGCTTTTGATAAATGAGAATAATTCTTTTTGAATAAAAGTTTCTTTAGAATTTTTGGTTAGAGAAACTTTTACTAATTATATTATAAGTTGGTCATTTTTATGTTTTTTAAAATAAGAATATTGAAATATTCATTTCTTTTTCAAGGAGCTATTGAAAATAACAACTTCCAAAACTACAATTTAGGTTATAAAAACGTAAGTATGAAATTACATTTTAATATCCAAAGGGGATGAATTAATGAACCGTAACTTTTTTTTGAAATGCGTAAATTGGTAAATGCAAAAATAAACTTGGTTATTTAAGATGGTACTGTGTTGATTAAACAAAGAGGATTTTAAAAAATATATCTATTTTACATTTCTTTACCTAAATTTTTGTTATTTAAATTTTGATACGTTATTAAAATATATATACAAAGTAGTATATTATAATCGACATAAATTAATGTTCCCTCCGTCCAACTAAAGTTAGACCTTAGATGTCCTATACGCCATTTTTTCTTTCCCAAAATTAGAAGATCGATTTTCAAAAAAAATATAATAATAATAATTTACTGAGTAAATTCATGATTTATTTGTTTTGAAAAACTATGCAAACATACAAAACCCCGATTCATTTCCTATTCATTCGATAAGGCCTCACAATTAATTAAATTAATTACACTGTATCGTTGACAGCAAGTCTAAATCACAAAATATATAAGCTCACCGTTTGTCTTCTGTCATATAAGACAAATGGCAATGATTATTTTAACAGTTTCCACATCTTCATTTCTTCCTACATTTTTAATTGTGTACACAACCATCACTACAAAAACTTGTTCGGAAAATCAGAAAGCAAAATATGGAAATTCGGGAAATCAGAATATGACGAACTAATTTGCAATTTTCAATTGGAAAACGTGCCTGCTTCACATGCATACATCAAAAGAAGAATGGCAAATTATCTGAAGTGAATTTTCGGAAATTTGTTTTCTTGTAGGGAGAAAAAGAAAAAGCAAATTGAGGAATTTTTTTTGAGGGAAAATGCCAATTTGATAATTAAAAGTGGACGCAGAAATTAATGTTTGAAATCAATCAAAACTCCGCAATTTCTTCACCCTTGGTCTGCCAAATTATATATATATATATATATATATATTATTTCAATTATATATAAAACTTCTATGTAGAATATTCTGTTGTAATATTCAGAAGAGAGTTTTTAATTACCAATCAGAAGAGAATTTTTAATTACAATTATATAGAAAACTATGGGTTCCTCAACTCTCTTAGCTTTACGCAGTCGGACACCTTGTAATATTCCAATCAAGCAAATAAAATTTTGAAATAGAACTAGGAAAAGGGAATTAAAACACAAAACTACTTTTTCGATGCCAATTATAAATGTGTAGATCTACCATCTATTGATGAAAATGCAAATTTGCTTTATAATCTGCAAGTTTCAGCTTATTTTAAAATGCAATGAAATTTTGAAATTCCAACTTCGCATTCAAGACTGATTTATTCTGAGAATTTAACGATACCGAAATCATATGTGTGAAATTTAAATTTAAAATAAACTCAATAACATGAGAAATCATACAAAATAGAACACAAATGAGTACATACACAAGTAAACTTTAACTGATAATGATTATAAAGTACATTATCAAAAAATAATCAATATTGTCAATTAATATTATATATAAAATGTTACCGGCATTCTATGAAAGCCGGAATTCTATGGACTCCCTAGGCATTTTATAGAATGCCGAAAACTGGCCAGCAATGCATGAAACGATTAACATTTCACACATTTCCTAGGCATTCTATAGAATGTCAAATGACAAACCGGCGATGTATGAAAAACATCATCGATTCTATTTTATAAGAAATAAAATTAAGTGCAATTCTAAATAAAATTTTTTCCTACCTTTGGTGTAACAAATAGTTTCACATTTTATTTTGTTTTCTTTAATACGAAAGGTATAAACTTTCACATGTATAACTTTTATTTTCCAATACGTATTTTGAATAAAATGTTTTTTAATGGCGCTGTTTTATAATTTTTCAAATTAGCATTTGCATTTTTGAGGAATGCGCATCTATTAAACAATAATCTTATCATAACCTTTTTCATATTTTACCTAAATAGCATTTGAGATTCTATAGAATGCCTATACAATATACAATGTCTGAGGAAAGTTTATAATAATTCTCATATTGTATACGTTGCTTAAAAATGCCTAGGTATTCTGTAGAATGCAGTCGTTTCATACATTGCCGGTAACGCATAGAATAGATTTTCCACTTTATTAATTATATTTATCACATTGAATCTTGGTAGAAAAGTTGCTAATGTCTCAATCTGCAAATTTTCGAGTTTTGTCACCTATTATTTTGCAACAACGAAAGCAATAAAATAAAAAAAGAAAATTACCCTCGTCTTAGTAGATTGATTTTTGATCAAAGTTAAATACTTCAGAGCACAACCTTCACACTGATTTGAAAAAAATTATAACCACTAAATCAGTTTTTATTGAAAACAGTCAAATTGAAGATGGACCTTTTTCTACCAAGGTACAGAATTATTTGTTTATATAAAATAAAATTATTCGTAAAGCTAATTGTTTTTTTTTTACTTTTCAGTGCAGTCTCAGTATCACGAAGTCGGGTGGAGGAAGTCAATCGTTTGGTTGGTTCGTGAGTAAAATTCACGTTTTCAAAGTAAAGGCAGCAAAAGTTGTTAGAATTGGATCGCAGACCGTCAGCAGTTTTTCATTCAATTCTATATCCAAAGTAAGTCATAAAACACATGAGGTGCCAAAATATACAGTACTGCAATTCGCTCATCTCGAACTCACAAGTATATTCGATGAAAAAAAAATGATCCGCAAGGCATTATTCTGCGATCGTTCATTAGACATTAAAATAAGGTACCGATCTTTAGACAATACCGTATACTAAGGTTCTATTGTTAAAAATTTCATAAAGGGTCATCTAAATATTTAAAATTGCACTAACTTCAAAGTTTTCAATAGCTACACCCATTTTTATTGTCATAAATAAATTTCTCTTGAAGAAATACTCCAAGAAACTTTGGTGAATATGCCGTGAATATATCGGAAGATATTTGACATTTTGTATTCTAAATAGAAAAGGGGTCTTCTCCACATTTAGATAGAAAAGTTATCTGCTTGCGTTTAAATGTCGGTGGTAGCATTTTAAATTATTTCGCACTTTAAGTGTTAATTTCAAAGTAATGATCTACATTTTACATCGGTAAAATTGATGCATAAAAATAAAGAGTGTAATATTACACCACTTTAATTTATAAAATTTTAAATTATATATATAAATAGTTAAATGTTTGTATGTTTTAATTTTATGAAATAAATTGGTGTAATGATTATATTTAGTACTGAAAACATTTCGAAATATATCATGCCCTCATAAGTGCATCGTAATACAGCGAAAATTGGAAATTTAATGTAACTTCAAAACTTCTCGTACGAATATGCTGAGATTTTGCATAGGCTTATCAAATGGCCATCTGCTTCGATTGCTGTTAAAATGTATAAGTGTTTCTATTCAAAATTGTTTTAAGATTAAATTTTATAAAATATTTCTTGTACTCAAAATTATTTTAAACTAAAATTCAGAAATATGCAGAATAATTAATACTACTACGTAAAAAAATTCTAGGTCAATAGTTATATTATTTCTCAAGATATCAATAAAAATTCAAAATTTTACTTCAACATTAGAAATTCAAAATTTCATTTGCTTATAATTCCGAAACCAAAAATGCTGGGATTATGACACTTGGTATTCCAGTATAAATTTTTATGTAGTTTTGAAATTCATTAAGACAAATGTGTGTTGACATTGGAAATTTTGAAGTTAGTGCTATTATAAATATGTATATGACGACTTATAGAAATTTTAAACAAGAAATCTTTTACTAGACCTTATTTCCTGAAAATTGGTAACTTTTGTTCTAATACGCGACTGTACATTTGTCGATGGAACATGACATCAACAACAGGTATTCCCAGTCAGAAAAACGAAGATGAATTCCCAACTTTTTATTGAAGCAGGTGACACTTGATGGAGAGAAAAGTTTTCAAAGTTGATACTGTCAGTGTTGTCATCGTCAAAGTCAATTCTTCCGATTGAATATGTTTAACTGGTTCATTAAAATCCCAGACAGTCAACATATATAAGCTTTTGCAAACAAACATGGCAAATTTGTGCATAAAAGCGGACAAATATTAATTTACAATTTGTGCAGAAGTAACGGAACAGTTCCCATTTGTCTCATGCTCTCACGCGCGCTGTTGAAATAGAAATGCATTACGTAAATATAAGGCTGAGAATGAAACATATACTTCAGATTATACGTTAACAAGGGAATGAATAATAAATCCACAAAAATTTCAGTAATGAATGGAAAACAAGAATAAAATGCATTGTCAATATTTGAGTATTCTTACCACTATACAAAATAGTTTGTCAAGAGGGACGAAATTTTAAAAAGTTGATAGAGAAATTTTCAAGGAAATGTAACAACACGAGATAGCATACCTTAATAGTGCCAATTAACACAACTGTCACTAGATGTCTAGTGACAGCTCATCAATAGACATAGCACTAGACTGCATAATCATATCGCAATAAAAGTATCCAAGACCTTGACTTCCAGAGATTAATTTCGCGACTTCCTCTACTCCTCTCATTTCTCTTATCTTATTATTATCTGATTCTTATCTTTCGGGAATGTTAAGAGAGAGTGGGTTCAGTTCTAAATATGAATCATAGATCTGCATTGGTGGAGCACACCGTCTCAGTCTGCAACAACTTTGTATCTGGTACTAGCTTATATACCCGGCGTTACTCGGAGTAGAAATATTTTCAAGTCTAAGTACTTATAACACTTTAAAGTTAATTAAACAGTTTTTCACTGTAACGACTTTCGTTGATTTTCTTTTTCCCTCTCCTGTGTCTCTGACTCCTCGGATAGCAACTAAACAAGCCTCTTCTTTTTGTCTCTGCACTTTGAACCACTTCACACGAGTCTGACAACCCTTGGAATTCCATCTTCCCATCCCCATCATTGCTACTGAGACAACAGAAATACTTCATATCATGCTCTTTATGGCTCCCCATTCTCTTCTTCTTGATGTTTGTGTGCCTGATTGGAAGTACTATTCCTTCTTTTTCTCCCTATGCCCTCTCCCTTTCATAGGAACGGGACTCGGTTAACCTTCAATGACTCTACATAATGACAGTCGCGTACCGAGGGTAAGTGGCGCTCGGATCATACTATGATTTTTTTCTTCTCTCCCCTCTCTTCATCATAAGAGGCTTAATTTGCGTAAACGGCGCTCTGGGCATGGTATTTTTCGACTCCTTACTGTATATGACTTCAAAAAGGAACACAGACATATTAACATTTCGTTAACATGGTCAGTAGCGCCCAGGGAATATGATTTTTTTACCCCAGTCATCATTTGCTTAGAAAGCGCAAATGGCCCTCGGGGCCTGGTTTTATTTTTACGCCCCCCTCATCATCATTTGCTTTAAAAATTGGCATAGAAAACACAGTTATGTTTTGTCTCCATGGCGCCCCTAAAACTGGCATCTTCGGCATCTATACTTCACTTACTCCACTGTCGCTACGCCGACGATTAGGATCATTCAAAACTAAACTAACGTCATTGGATATTTGAAGGCATATTAAAAGCTACGAAATAAAAAAGAAGTTAAGTGCTTGCTACGACATAACAGGAGAAGTTGTCTTGCTTGACCAAAGAAAGGAATATTTTCTTAACTTTAACAGTGGTAAAAACACGTGAATAAAAGATTATATGAAACAATAAATTGGTTTGAATTTTTATAACAATAAAATATTGTTACAAATTCAATTTAAAATGAATTCTGAAATGTTTATTAAAATTGGAGAAAAACTGTACAATGATTAAATTGGTATCAATAAAAAGATAATTTTTGCTCTTTAGGGTGGTGCAAAAAATAATTTTCGCACGATAAGTATTTCAGAAGTTATTGCCGAAAAACGTCTAAAAATAGCTTAATTTTCGTTATTTAATTAAAGAAAAGAAAATCCAGTTCTAATTTTAATATTTTTTTGGCATTAGCTTCCTCTTTTGCAAATCCATCACTGTGCGAAATGTGGTCGCTGAAAGTCCAAAGGTGTGGGCGTGCATTAAGAACCAAAAAAAACAAACACACACATACTTTCCTCTTTTATATGAATTTGCAAAAATGATATTAATGCGGTCGCCTTTTGAAAACTTGTTATTCATGTCGTGGTAAATCAGTATGTTGGTGGTGTCTATATTAGCTTCATTCAGGAAAAATAGGCTTACAAATGATAAGGTGATATTGCTTGTCTGTTTATTTCAGAACTGTATATTTTGGCGCTAATTATAATTTTGTCGTTTTATTATCTTGTTTCGTTAGACAGAATCACTGCAGTAAGCACAGAAAATGAAATTAGAAAATACTGTCAAATAAGTGTGTGCTTTATTCTTAAATTGTTCTACTCTTAAACCTATTTTGGTCATTTGTAGGTGTGGGGATTTGCTTATTATTTCTCATATTTTCCTTTATGTTGTGTTGTAATTATCTCACTATATATTCTTGTGATGGTTATATTTATCATTTTTTTAAATCCGTATATTTATTGTCATATGTTTTGTTATATTTCTATATATTTATTGGGTTGTTCGGAAATATTCCACTGGTTTTTCCGATAGCATGCTCTGGTGGTAGTAAGGAAGCTGAACATCTGTTATTAATCTTTGAAATTAAATATTTTCTTAAAGGTGGCTGTTTCGTTAATATTGTGTACTCGCCATCAACATTGGTTTAATTCTGTTTGTTTGGCAAGTGTGCAACTGTAGTTCAGTGGTTCCATTCCTTTCTAATTGTTTAATATTATTAAATCATATGTATAGATTTAGTTATATAAACTATATACAATATTTACATAAGGCTAAACTAAGGCTACCATACTGCTACGTTTCCTGCCACACCAACTAATACACTTACTGTAGGGGAGGAAGACGTTGCCACAAGACACTCAGCAAAGCCATCTGGAGTAGAATTAGTAACAGCATCAGTGTGAACATGACAAGCGAAAAAGTGAATTTTCTACATTTAATGCTTTTTTACTACAGCAAAGAATGCCTTTCACGCCTCGAGAAAGATAAGTGCCGTTTATAGAGACAATGCTGTTACTGAACGATCAGTTCACAAGTGATTTGTGAAATTCAGATTAGGCGAATTCACGCTTAAGACCGTCAACAGTTCGCTAGGCTACCCGTTATTTATGACGGCAAAATCAAGGCTCTGATCATCACAAATCATCAACGTATTACAACTGACGAAACAGAAGAGAGGCTTGAAGTGTAGGACTCATACATTTTTGAGCATTTGAAGCGACCTATCTTCGGTAGTCGCCTTTTCCTTTTGCGGTGCAAGGAATTAAATATTTTGAAATAAGATGAAAAACATCATGAATGGGTTTAGTTTAGAATATAGAATCATACATAGAATCTACAAAAAAATTTGTTCTTTAAACTTACTTCATTCCGTGGGGGTCGACCCCATTTGGGGTCACACCCTCATATGAGAACCAACCACCTTAGACACAGCCACTTTGTTACACTCAAAAAATATTGTTGAATCTTACAGAAAATCATACGTAAAATCTTCAAGAATATTTGAGGAATATTTTCGAGTTAATTTGCTAAAATTGTAAACGTCCAGAACTGAAAATATTTCTTATCTCTGAGTTAAGGAATTTTCCCAAACTTTATATCTAATAATTCCTATTCCGGAACGAAATTTCATAAAGCTGCTATATACATTCTAAAATGAGTACTATTAGCCATATCATAAACCTATTATTTCACATTTATAGCTGAATTTAACGGTTGAGAAGCGAGGGAAATTAGGTATTACACAAATTAGGCTGTGAAATTAGGTTGGCACACTGCGCCGCAAAGGGTTAATGTTTGGGTGCCTCAGGAATCAAGAGAAAACCTTAAAATGGCAGTATTTTTACGTGGGAGTTATTGCTTAATTTCAAAGAAAACTATTAATTTTTTAAATAGATGGTAACGGACGATGATACTGTTGCATATATTGATGATAAAGTCTATGAAAATGTTGAGGGAAAACAGTTTTGGAGTCATTCGCTTGAACCGTCCCCAAAACCCATATCCATTCACAGAAAGTTATGCTCTGGTGCTGATGGGATTGGAGAGTATTGTCTATTAAGGCAAAAGGGGAAAAATTCCACTTCTCTGAAGGATTGCAAACAGCGCCTTGAGCAGCTAAGCGATAAGCATGGCATTCTATGAGAGCGGGATGATGAAACTTTCCAAAAGACATGGCAAATCATCATCAAATAAAATGAAACATATAATATTGAATAAACTTGATTGTTAGGGCGATTTTTCAATTTAGCCAATTTACGGGAGAATTGGGAATTATTTATGCTTAACTAATTATAGAAATTTTTATTCACTGCTTTGATAAAGGTGAATTTTTTTGCAGATTCTGACGGTAACCGTCAACAAAAATCTAGAGAGTATAGGACAAATTGCTTGGGAAGATGAAAATAAGAAATGTCAGATGCTGCCTTGATATCATGAAAATAGAGACTGCATAAAATATCGTCAAGTTTGTTTGATTATTTTCAGGTGTTTTATTACTTGAAAGGGGCGCATCAACTCGAAATAAAAGTGTTGTTTATAAGTTATAAGATTATTATTACATATAATATCATGTAAATAATAAATTTGTTTGGAATCGTTTTTCCTCTACTTTTATTAATTAATATTCGCAGTTAGCTCACACAAAACTCTTACACTTATTACCAAATGGCAACACGATGTTATTTTGGGTTGATTGACGACGGCAGGTAGCTAACTGATAATTTGACCCTTAAAAGCCAAGTGTTGTCTTTAAGCAACATACTCAATTTTGTCTTCTAAAATCTTGAGAATAAGCCTGAAGCTCTAATTGATGAGAATAAATTAAATCTTGCTTCTTTTTATCGGAAGAATCAGCAAAACTTCAATTTTAGAATCTTATTAGCTCTAGTTGGTCAGCATTGTGATCGACACTAACTGGAATGATATGCTGATTCGAATTACTGATTGATCTGAATCAGCATGTCATTAAAGAAGATGCAATTTTCTTAATCACCACACATATATAAAGGTGTGATAATGTTTTCCCGTCTTACCGGAGATGTCAGGATGTGAGTGTGCCTCGACCGGTTATGAGATATGGAATACCCAAGCTTAATTCCATATGCTAAGTATTGTTTTATTACCTATCTTATGTTATGGTTACAAGGAGTAACCATGTTGTGCCATAATAAATGTCAAGTAAAAATTTAAATTGTCTCCATCGTCATTTGTGTGGATCTCTATCTTTATGAAAAATTAAATTTATCAATTCAGGTTAATTTTTTTACAAGACTAATGTCTGTTGTTGCCAATATGATACATACTGAAATTTTTATTCAATCAATTTACAACATATCGATGGTAGCCTGAGTGCCGATAATAAAAATAAATTGATGTTGTCTTGGACTTAGTAAGTTAATTTTAAAATGAATACCGTTATTATTTTTTCGTAATGTACAGGGTGGGTAGAAAGTTCATATCAATTCTGAAACTTTATTTAAAAAAACGAAATAATGATGCAGATGTGCTGTATGCATTAGAAGAATTATCAGGAAAAGATCTTTTAAACAACAAAAGTAGTTGTAGTTTATAAATTAACCGACAGGAGGCGCTTAAAAATTATTCGACCGAAATAATGCAACTGAGGATGGCATATCCTTTATTCGTCTCAGTGGTGCGCAAGTCGTGGGTCGCGACCCCCTGAGGGGTCCCGAGAAAATATTTGTGAGTCGCCAAATACAAAAACAATAAGAAAAATATAATGAATTTCTTCAACAAGTATCAGGTATCAAAAAAACATGAAATGAGATAATATTATTTATAAATGAAGAACTATATTTTTCCACCAAAAACATTTGTCAGTATTAGTATATAATTCTTCTACTTCGGCACGCGGCAGGTGAACAAGCATAGCGAAAAATGATAATTGTCAATTTGAGATGCCCTCTACCTGCTCTCTGGTGGAATTCAAAAGCAACTTGGATCGGTCTGATAATTACTAGTCATCTTTACTAGAGCTTTTTCAATCTAGATGTGGGAAAGAGTATCCAATGTGAGTTGATTGCAATTAAAAAATAGCATACAAATTATAAAACCTGCTAAATGAAAAAAAAATTTGGAAACAAAACTTAAAGAATTAGCAAATGAATCTCAACCCTTTTTTAAAAAATGTGTTGAAAAGTGAAATGTATTTCTGAAAAAAAACTGCGACAATTCCTGAGACGACTCTATCATTAGAAGCTTCAAATTTCTGGAAATGGATTCTGGAATAGAAAAAATGGATATAAATACTGCTAGAGAATCACTGATTTTTTTCTTCAGCAATTAAAACGACATCAGATATGCTGGGAGAAAAATGTGGCACCTTTTTTAAAACGATACATCATCAAGGGATACCGTTTCTCACTGAATTTCCGCCATATCACGTAATATATATAATCAGTTCAACTAAATCAATTAATACCATCTTCTTTATTTGCTCTACAACTTGACGACACCACAGGCATTATAAACTGTCTCAATTAATTGTTTTGTGGGATATGTATATGAAGAAGACATATCAGAAGAATTTTTATGTTTTAAAGTTTGGAAAGAAAAAAACTGGTGAGAAAATATTTGAAATTATTAGTAGAAATTTTGAAACAAATTACCTTACCTGGACACAGTGTGTCGCCATTTGCTCTAATGGTGCTGTAGCATTAACACTAATAAAAGACAAAATGTAAAAGAAAGAATTGGTCCCCATAACAGTCAAAAAATTTCATGTGCAACGTTTCTTCAAGCAAAATTATATATAAGATTCTTAAGGAGCGTGAATCATCTTCATCTTTTCTTTTATAACAGATTCAACCAACATGGAACGCGATTCCGATTTGCAGGAAACAAAAAGTCGAAACAATTAGTTTATTATTTTTGATACATATTATAACTAGCAGGATTGAATTCAATGATTCATTTCGTAATTTATTAATTTTGCTTAGTGTTTTTATAGACTTGTTGAGTTTTTATATGAATTCGGATACACACCTAATACATTTTTAACTGATAGTTGTATAGAGACATTTGATTTTTCCAACTTTCAATCAACCAACTCAACATTTCCAACTCAAAATTTGGGAAAACTACGACACAGCATTAGATTAAATGAATTTGTAGCGCGCATAGCCACTGTGTTTTTAGGGTGAAGATTCTCAATGTACGATGCAGCAATTTTCCATGCTTTTAGCATTTCTTTTATTAAGATAGAAGATTGTTTCTTTACTATTACCTCCTCCTCCCCTGACAAACTCTCCTCCACAGCTTCTTGATGTGAAGCACGCTGCAACTCCAGAAGCTCTTTCGTAGTCAGCTCTTGGTTGTGTTCTTTCACAAGATCAAGGATATTATTTTTTATGCACCTTTGAAGAGCTTTTTAAAGTTAGAAATAACTTGCTGGTCTATATTCTGTAGTAACGGAGTGGTGTTGGGAGGCAGAAACCCAGTCTTCATGGATTGAAATTGTATAAGGAGGTCAACTTGCAGGCCTGGAGGATGGGCAGGAGCGTTGTCCATAATGAGCATGGAGGGGCAGATTCATCCGAAGCAAATAGTTTTTACTGAAGGAGCAAACTCTTCATTAATCCAATCAGTTAAAGTTCACCAGTCATCCAAGACTTATTGTTGGACCTACAGATCACATTTAGCCTGCTCTTTCGGACTTAACACTTCTTGAACTTCTCGTGGAGTTTCTGAACGGTACACTAGCAGTGGTTTAATTTTCAAGTTGCCGCTTGCATTAGAACAAAACAGCAGCGTGAGTTCGTGTTTCATTCGTTTGTGACCGGGCAATGCATTCTCCTCTTCTATTATATAGATCCGCTTCGGCGTCTTTTTCCAAAAGAGAGCAGTTTCGACACAATTGAAAACCTGTTTCGGCAGGTGACCGTCAAAATGTAAAAGCTTCTTGAAGACGGCGATGATGTTCTCTTCTATCTTGTCGTCGGAGCTTGCTGCTTCAACGTGCCCTACAACGCTGACGATGCCGGTTCTAATCTCAAACTTCTGGAACAAGCCGCGACGGTTAATGCGGAGTTTACGGTACAAACTTACATTGTTCCTATTAGGATCGCCAACTCTTTACCGATAAGAACGGAGACGAGAGGACATTAGTTTTAGTTGCGCATTAATATTTTTAGCGAGTGACATGCGCGCATGCGCAGAAATTAATTTTTGCATCGATGTTTTGCACATCACTCCATATTGCTCCACATTTCGATTGGACTGTTTTGTTCATCTCCTCAATGTGATTGTTCGATTCATTCGATTTTGAATAAAACTTCGTTTGGATTTCTTCGGTTTGAATATCGGTTCAGTACTGTGTATTTTATTCTTCGTGTTTCGGTTCTCAATGAATAAGCGAAGCTAGGAGTATTCCGCTATTCTCAAAGCGAAGCCGCTGACGTTTTTTTAACTTGAAAAAATTTGCCCGGTACAAGCTTGAAATGCCACAGGCATTGCGTCCGGAAATTCTCGTTTTCGATTTTTTTTAAAAACATAGTTCCCTAACGTTCAATGAAAAAGCAAAACAACTAGTTTTCTGCTATGCTGAGAGCGAAGCCGCTGATGTTTTCTCAAGTTAAAAAAATTTTCCCGGTACACACTTGAAATGCCGCGGGCATTGCGTGTTCAATCTCTCCTTTTCAGGTGACTCATGCGCAAGAGAGCGAGAAAAAGCGCAATGCACATACAAAACAGTATTTCTGGCACATGAAATTGCGCCAAGAACAATTGGTGAGCAACAGGTGGGTAACTTAAACTCCACATGTACCGCCACGGCTTCCCTTAAATACTTCATCGGACTTTGATGATCCTGGCTTCTTCTTAAGGATGTCGGCGAAAATCATTTTAGCTATGTCAGAAATGATATTCTCGTTAACAGAGTAGCTTTGCAATTGCTTTTCGTTTATGCATATGAGAAGAAATCTTTCAACATCGTCGAGAACACGTTACTGTTTCGTAGATAGTATTCTTGCCACCCCCTTTGAAACAACTATCCCCTTAACCTGTTCTTGTTCTTAAGAATAGGGCAAATCATCGATGTAGACCCATCCTATATGCGCGATAGATCAGCCACGCTCACACCTCGTCCTCGCTTTTCAGTGATTTTTTATGTTTTATTTCTAATGTTATTTTTTTCTTATGTCCGTCTTCTTGCGGATTTTTCTTCGAGGACATTTCTGGAAGCGTTATTAGACGTTGCAAAAACACACACATACACACAAATAATACGACTGAATACAAGATTAGAAAAATGCGTGAACATAAATGCAATTGAGATGCTAGCGGAACGAGTACTAAAGACAGACAGATATAGCTACGTCACATTTTTTGTGACGTAGCGTTTGAACAACTGTAAAAACATGGCCGAAAAATAGTTTTAAAAAATCATGGCCTTAGATATTACTGGAATCAAAAAATGAAAATAATCAAAGTCATTCGTTCCATTCAAAACTTGTATTACTAGAAAAAAGAAATCAAAACAGAAGACCTCATTCTATTAACGGTTTAAAGATGTTATAGTTAAAAGTGCTGGAACAAGTACTGGATACCTAGTTTGATAATAATTAAAGAAAAAGAATCCTCCGTGGATATGACAGTAGCAGGCGCCAAATTCCCACCTCCTTGTCACTCGTTATGGGAATCATCACTCGTTAAGCGAGTCATTTTTTAAAATTTATTTTGCTCGTTATTCGAGATTTCACTGTATGAGTTTTATTCAGACCTCTAATGAAGCAGAAACATAAGCACAATTGCCATAAAGAATTTTCCTCTAACTACGTAGACGTTAAATAAACCACTTAATTATGGAGGGCCGATTAAAAAACAGGAGTCGCGACGAACATGCAAAGATGATTTTTTTGTTCAGTTACCACTATTTTAGAAAAACTTTTATGATATAAATTTTTTTAAATCTTATCAATCATACGTATGTGTAATGAATTTGATCTCATTTATATAAAGTTTGGTTTTTATATCCAGGCTGGTAAAGGAAAAAGAGAGGTGTGGTGTTATTACTTCAATCGGATGATTTATCAAAAGGTGAACGTAATACTAGACGAAGGTAGAAGTTTTTAGATTGGATTATTATTAGTGTCCAAGATGATATGGTTTGTCCACAGGGAGAAAGGAACCAAAGTTTCTTTCAGGGTTTGTAAGGTCAGATAGAGAACATGGAAGCTCAACATTCAAAAGTTCAGGATTCTCGAAAAGAAATTGTAAAAATTACTGTTTGAGATTATGATGCGTTAATGTGTGATGCATGGATCCCTAACTAATGATGCAGTTACTCGAGTATAGAACATGTTTAATGTGAGTTTGAAAACTTCTTTTAGTTTATGTTTTAAATTAAAAATTTCTATCAATAATTTGTAATAATCCGTTTGGTATAAGATGAATAGCACTATTTTGTTTGGTAATCCCTGTGGCATTTCAAAATTATCGTCTTTTGGAATAATTCTGTTCTTTCCTTAGTATTTTCGTATTCTTGCATTTGCTAGATTATTTGGGAAATGGTTTGAATTACTTTCCAAGAAACCATTAGTATGCTTTATTAAATATTATTGATTATTTAAATGTTTTGTTGAGTTATATACGCGGAAATTCAATAATTTGAAACTGATGTTGATGAAAATAAATATTCCAGTTATTAAAGGATGCGAATTAAGGAAAACTGTGTCTCTACTGTCTATGTAGGGGTCAAAAATAGGGTTACGCAAAATAGGGAGTCAGAAATGAAAAATATTTTGCGTCCCACTGGTCTAAATAATCATTTTGGTTTGTAGAACAAATTACAAAGAAATGTTGACAATGACAAATGGCAGCTCGTCAGCTAAGAAACGAATAGTGCTGCAAAAAATATTTCTAAAAGAATAAAATTGAAATAGAGCTTAGACAAAAAACAAATTTTCCTCTAAATAAATAGTCCAAAGTTTAAAATTGTAATTATATAAATAAAGCCTTGATCAGCAGATCCGGCATGGCAAATGATCAATATAAATCCTCTCCCCAACAGAACTTTTAAGCATCCTTGGCTAGTGGAACTTTCCCATATAAATTTAGGTGAATGGTTATTTTTATCAATGTTTAAGTTTCATCAAGGTATTTCACTGGCCTGGATAAAGAATCGTTTCTCATGTCGTGCATTATTCTCAAAAACCTCTTACTAGAAACAGAAATGTCGTTTCTTTCCATTAAAAATTGTCGATCATCATTGCAATTTTTGTAAGAAAATCCTAAATTTTTCAAAAGTACCCATAATTATTTTGCGTATCCAGAAAAATTAATTTTTTCTATTAAGCAAACTCTTAATTTTGCCGCTGTTGGGTATTCACCTCTGTCATAAAGCTCTTGGACAGTTCGACGTGCGACGCTCTTGTCAAAATCATCCATGTCTGTAATATGTTTTGTTCGCGAATTTTTTTTTCTTGGGTTACCCGAAAACTGGAATATTGTTCAAAATTTCAGGAGCTGAAGTCATATAAGCCTCTGCACAAATGCTCTCTACTGTTCTGTAGGAAACACCACACAAGTCGGCAGTTAGTTTCTGCGTCTGTAAAAACAATTCTTTTACCTTAGCATACGGTTTAGATGAAACCAACTCTTTTAAGTAACTGCACACATTATAGCCAACAATTTTAATTGTCTCTTGACATCAGGGCTATTCATGATAGCAGAGCTTAAAAAACAAACACTTTAGCACTATTTTGTGAAAACAAATTAACTTATAATCGAGAACAAATTGATGATGTACTGATGAATTTGATTTCCATGAAAAGGTAATCTTGTAGGTCTGGAGGATGGGCAGGAGCGTTCTTCATTATGGAGTGGAAGATTCATCTGGATCAAATATTTTTTTACTGAAGGAGCAAACGCTTCTTCGATCCAACCAGTAAAACGATCACGGGTGACCCAAGCCTTATTGTCGGACCTACACATCACATTTAGCCCGCTCTTCTGGACTTTTCACTTCTTAAAGGCTCTTGGAGTTTCTGAACGGTAAACAAGCAGCTGTTTAATTTTCAAGACGTCACACAGTGGGATATTTGACGAATCTGGGCGGCCAAAATTATTTTTCGGTTTTAAACTAATTTAAACGTATTAGTTAGTAAATTAATGAACTTTTTGTAGAAAATATTGCTTTATAACTTAAAAATAATTGATATTTTATAACTTCATAGTTATATACAGGGTGGTCATAAAGTAACTTGGCCTATTTAGAGGCTTCTGGGGCGCAGTGCATTTAGAGTATCAAGACGAGATTTTGGATCTAAGTATTATGGGATATGCGCTTGCGATTTTTTAGGTATATAATGTACCACCTCTTATGGTTTCGGTTACAGTTAAAAATATTTTAATTTTTTCAATGGCAGCCAACACCTTAATTTATTGCTATTAATGAATATATCATCTTGATATTCTGAATGCAGTGCTCACTAGAGGCCTCTAAATAGACACGATCATAAATAATTAATAATACAGTAGAGTCTCCCTACAACGAAGTCTCTCTACAGCGAATTTCTCCCGCTACCGAAATTTTTAATCGGAATGTTAAATAACATTCAAAATATTCTCCATATAACGAAGTGGTTTTCTCCCTATAACGAATTTTTTCAGAGGTTTATCTTTTCGATTTTTGTCATTTTTGAAGAAAGCTGATAATTTCTGTGCAACCAATTCGTTCACACGTGCCTGTTTCTGGAACCACTGACTCCTAAAATGTGAAAATTTTTCTGAAAATTTGACATCACGAAATGCAAAGTAATGTAAAATAACGGAATTTTTCAAGTAAAATAAACGTAAGTACATACTAGTACATATTATTCTCTAAATTGGTGAATTGTCTTAACTTGTGAGCATTTTATTCATACAATAAAAATTAGTATAATTTTAACAAATTTATAATATATATTACTTCATTTTTAATTGAAAATCATAATTAAATACATTTGAACTTATCGCACCTATTGAAAAGTTTGGAACATTTACTTAAATAACTGCAAAAATCTCTAATCTCCGTATAACGAAATTTTCTCTATAACGAATTTTTTTAATTGGAACCAAGCGATTTCGTTATAGGGAGACTCCACTGTAATTATTTTATGATCATACCTTGCACATTGAACAAAATTAATAATATTACATTAATTATATTTACAGAAAAGAAATCGGAAAAATAAAAAATAATTGAATAAATGATAAACATAATTGAATAATTGTGTAAAAAATTAGTTAATAATTCATGCGGAAGGTGCGATTTATTTATTCGTCTGATGATAAATCATTGATGTCATTATCTGTTTCTTCATGATCGGAGTCCTCTTCATCAAGAACTTCAGAAAATTCAATTGGCAGTAACATCTCTAAAGTCTCTTTTAAGAATGATTTTGACTTTTTTCTCATCGTGGGTCTCATACCCGTCAACACTGGGTCCAAACTCAAAAGCAATCTGTTGCGAACATCCTCATAACAAGAAAGTCTGGAAAATTTTCGGGCTCAATTTTGACGGAATGATCGGAAATGTTTGCTGCGTGCTTCGGCCGCTTCTTCTGACAATTGGCCTATTGGTAGTATAGCATTTTCTATTACAATCGGATCATGAAGTAAGATCTTGTGCATAGTAGGCGACATTGGGTACCATGGATATAATTGCATGTAGAACTCAGATGTTTCTTCTGTATTTTCTTTGAACTTTTGCAAATTAATCTTGTGACCACTGGATATGGTTTCTAGAATTACTTTAAAACGATATATTAAAGCAATGCATCTGATCTTTAACTGAGATTTAAAATGGGAGAAATTGTGCTTTATTTTTTAAATTTCATCGTCACCAAAAGTATCACTTTGAAGAAGATAATTTTCGAGTTTAATTTATCATGTATGTTTGGTAAATTTTGTTGTTGCATATTGCTCTTCGAATCATTACTTTGACACCTGATGACACTAGAGTAAAATAGAAACAAAAAAAGTGAATAGTAAATATATGCAATTTAGATATCTAAATTTTGAACTTCTTTTTAAAAGAAATCGCACGAGTGTGTGGTAACTTTTTACAAAAACATAAGCAACTTTGACTCGACTTCTTTTTAGATAGCTAAATGTTGACAAAGAACAATTTCAGTATTTTTTGCAAAATCCTAAAAAGAGATAAAATGGAAGAAACGCAATGTTTTAAGTAATATTTATAATTGTTATAACTTTATTCCAATCAAAATGTCTGAAAATTACACACATATGATCTTTTTGAAAATATTCATAACAATGTTCTTTAAATTGCAATTCATATCATAAATAAGAGATTAAATGCAAAGTAATTGGCATGCCTACTGGAAAATTTGGAATAGCAATGTTTGAAATCCCTTCATTTCAAAAGTTGGGAAAATCAGGCTCTAATTTAAACAAAAACACAGACATAAAGGTCTGAATTTATTGATACAAAAAATTTAGCGTGGAAATGTTTGGCAATATAACGAAAACCTTCGAGAATTCGCAACATACGAAACATTTTTTGAAAAAAATTCGTTATTTTCAATTACTTTTGCAATTATTAAAACTAATTTTGTAACAATTCAAATCCATAAAAAATATCAACACATATCTGCCTCATCATTATCCATAACTGTTTGATTTTAATTACTTCTAGAAATGAAAGTATTCACATTCGAAAATGGAACGTTTGAAGCAACAGCTTTTTGACGCAGGATACACTTCACACAAAACTCCAGTTTGAGCCAATAATGCAGAGGTCAAGGTCAGTTAAAAGAGTTAAAAATGGTATCACGTGATTCCCCAGTTATTCAGCTTTATACTGTATACATCCATTCGATCCTGCGGTGTAGTTTATAAAATCGACTTTTGGCTGCCCAGATTCGTCAAATATCCCAATGTGCGTCGCTTGCATTGGCACAAAACAGCAGGGTGAGTCGGTGTTTCATTCGTTTGTGGCCGGGCAATGCATTCTCCTCTTCTGCTATTTAGATACGATTCGTTATGTTTCTCCAGAAGAGAACCGTTTCGTCACAATTAAAAATCGGTTGCGGCAAGTGACCTTCAAAATGTACAAGCTTCTTGAAGTCGGCGATGATGTTCTCTGCTACCTTTGTGTCGGAGCTTGCTGCTTCACCGTGTCTTACAACGCTGAGGATGCCGGTTCATCTCTTAAATTTCTCGAAACAGCCACGGCTTCCCTTAAATACTTCTTCAGTCTTTGTTGATCCTGGCGTCTTCTTAACGACGTCGTCGAAAATCACTTTCAATTTCTCACAAATGATATTCTCGTTAACATAGACCCTTTGCAATTGCTTTTCATTCAGCATCGTGGAGAATACGTAACCGTTTCGTAGATGGTATTCTTATCACCCCTTTGAAGCATCTATCCCCTTAATCCTGATCTTGTTCTTAAGGAAAGGGCAAATCGTTGATATAGACCGACTGTATGTGCGCGATAAACCTTGTTCTCGATTTTCAATGATTTTATGTTTCATTTCTACGGTTTTTTTCTTATGTCCTTCTTCTTGCGGATTTTTTTCCCTGACATTTTTGCAACTGTTATTACATTTTTCAAAAACACACACATTCACAAAAATAATAAGCCTGAATGCAAGTTTAGAAAAATGTATGATCATAATTGCCACAAAGATGTTAGCGGAGCGAGTACTAAACACAAATTGATATAGATACGTCACATAATTTGTGACGTAGCGTTTCAACAACTGTAAATGCACGGCCGAAAAATAGTTTTTAAAAAGCCAGGGCCTTAAATATTACTGGAATCAAAAAATGAAAACAATCAAAGTCATTCGTTCCATTCAAAACGTTCATTACTGAAAAAAGATCACATTCGATTAACGGTTAAAACAGTTTAAAGATAAATGTACAAGTACATGTACTAGACACCTAGTTTGATAAGAATTACAGCAAAATAAAGGCTCCGAGGATATGACCATTGTCACTAGTTATGCGCAACGTCGCTCGTTAAGTGAGTCATTTTTAACAATTTGATTTTCTCGTCACGCGAAATTTCTCTGTATATGTTTTATTCAGACCTCTATTAAAACATAAACATAAGCACAATTGCCAAAAAGAATTTCCCTCTAACTACGTGGACGATTAAATAAACCTCTATTGTCCAAACAGGAGTCGCGACAAAATTTTAATCAAAAGGGAAGACAGAAATGAAAATAATTTGCGCACCACTGTCTTAAACTATTTTTATGAAATGAGGGAGACGAAACATTTTTATGTACAAAGACATTTTTGAAGTCAGTTACCACTAATTTAGAACAAGATTTTTTCATATAAATTTTTAAAAATTGCATCAATCGTAGCATGTTTGCAGTCTATTTTCATTTTTATAAAGTTTGGATTTTTATATCCATGCTGGTAACGGAAAATTAGAGGTGTGGTTACTTCATTCGAATGATTTATCGAAAGGTGAATGGGAAACAACGCGAAGGTAAGAGTTTTAAGGATGGGTTATTGATAAGAATTATTGATAGTGGTCCTATATGATATGGTTTTTCCAGAAAGAAGAGAAACCCAAATTTCCTCTCAGGGTCAGATAGAGAAACATGGAAGCTGAACATACAGGATTCTCGAAACGAAATTGTAAAAATTACTGTTTGAGATTATAATGCGTCAATGTGTAATGCATGGATGCCGAAGGAATGATGCAGATACTCGATTATAGAACAAGTTTAATGTGAGCTTGAATTAAAAATAGAATATTGAGTGAATGTTTTATTCCCTATTAAGCGAGTTTCAAGATTTAAAATATTTTGGAAGGAAAAATTAGAGGATATACATGAAGCTATAATGTTCATTGGAAGGACCCAGTGTAATGGTTTACATTTTTTCGGTTTTCGGTGCTCTACGTAGAGAACTCCAATAAGTTCCTTTTCCAAAATGGCCAATAACTTTCGAAGAGGTTAGGGAAAAAAATACGAAATACATTATATGTCACAAAAACATTTATTCAACAATTTTTAATAAATATAGAGAATGTGAGACTTGGAGTGCGCGGTTCACAGATGAAAATAAAAGAACTGAAACGTAGCGGAGGAAAATAAAAGGACTGACTCGTAGTGGATGAATTTGCGTGATGTGGAGAGGTCATGAATGACTTGCGTAAATCGATGGGCTGAAGATGGCATTGCGTGGTGCGTGTCGTGGACTTCTCGTGAATAACGATTTTAGTTTCATTGTTCAGCATTCTGCTTTTTATTGCCGTAGTTGCAGTATACTTTAGATAAGTAGAAGGAAAAGGATGTTGAGTGAATAAACTATTCCTTATTAAGCGAAATTAATAAAAATATTAATAAAGGGAATTGTCAGTGTGTAAGAGTAAAAAATAATACCAGACAACGACAAGAAGTAAGAATGTGGTGAATGACTTCATCAGAGGCCATATGTTTCCCTTTTTTTTCTTTCCAGTACCTCCCGGAATAGGTTCAGGCCAAAAGAGAAAATTAATTTAATATCAGACCTTAATGTATTTTTCCTCTACAGAAAACCTATTCCATTTTTGAATCTGCATGGATGTCTGGCCTCTGATGAAGTCATTCGCCATATTCTTACTTTTTGTCGTTTGTCTGCTATTATTTTTTACTCTTCCACATTTATAATTCCCTTTATTAATATTTTTATTTATTTTGTACTTCGAAATGTTTTCTTCGATGATGATGCACTTGCTCACACCAATTAAATTGCTTCTAGTCATTTTTGTCTTTTTAGATATTCATACTCTTTTGTATTTTTAGATATTCAATCTTTTTAAGCGACATTTCAACATTGGAAGTATGTTAGAAAGAAAAATTTGATATCCATGAAGCTATGATGTTCATTCGAATGACCTAGTCTCGTGGTTCCCAAACTTTTTCGATTTTCGGTGCCCTCTGTAGAACTCCAAAAAGTACCAAAAAACCCAATAATTTAGGAAAAGGTTAGGCAAAAATTTTAAATAAAGGGTCACAAAGGTTTTTAGATCACAAAATCATTATTCAACAATTTTTGATGATAATAAAAATCGATGTGATGGATGATTTCATTAATAACTGCACATTTTCCCAAATCATGGAATTAAACTGGGCATAGCTATCCTGATTTTTTTCCCACAATGAATTTAGGTTAACCAGAAGTTTATGGTGGATACTCACTTATTTTCCCTTACGCTCCCCAATTGTTTGTCTCCAAGAGCTGATAGAAAGCGAAAAAAATTTGTTTGGTTGCACGTTGAACATTTTATCGGTGTCGTATGCGCACCCTCCCACAGTGACTTTTTTACCGGTGTCTGGCGCATGCCGTTAATTTCGCCACATTTCAATTTGACCACTCTCTACTTTCTGAGATTTGATTGGTGGAATTAAGCGAAAGAATTTAAATATTTTTTTTTAATTTTTCGGGAAGAAATTTGAATGTTTTGCAAAAAAAAAAAAAACGATTTTTTTCAACAACCGTTCGTTTCGCTTCAGAATATTTTCTTCCATTCAATTTGCTGATTTCCCTTCTCTGTGTTGCTGTTTATGGCTTCAGCATTTCGAACACGTAATGTTTTTCTGGAAACATTGGTTCCCTTGCTACGTATAATTTCCTGTGTGTTTCGTTTCTCAATGAAAAAGAGAGCGAAGATGCGCCAGTTTTCCTGAAAGGAAAGCCGCGGATGTTTTTTCAAGTTAAAAAAATTTGCCCGGAGATTGCTCAGTCTCTCCTTTTGAGATGCCGGAGTCATTGCTTGCGCAGTAGACCTATAGAAAACTCACTGCGCATCCAAAACAATATTTGGCGACAGCAAATAAAATTGCGCCAAAGAAAATCGGCTGGAAACTCGTGGATTGGCACCCTATACTCCGGGTTTACTTTATTTTCATGAATTACATGATTTTATGACAGCAGGCAGAGTTTGTGTTTTTCTCAGCTTCGCACATATATGAAGAATATAGAATTCAAATTATCTGAGTTTTATCACATACTAATTGATACATTTTGTCCTCAGTTCCCGACCTCTCACAAACGAAAAGAAAGTACACGATTCCTAGCAGAGCTCGTACAATATCATTCACTTATTAACTTGCACCAACTATTTTCGTATCTTAACTTATAAAAAAGAAGAAAAATTGCAAGCAAAATGATGAAAATTATGGTTAACCTGGAGTTTGGGGAACGTTCTTGTTTCCAGACATTTTACTAGCCGAAATTTCGAGTAGCATCACCGCTTCACGCCGGCATTGATGCTTTACGTTTTCAATGAAGAATCGAAGCTTCTACGTTTCCGCTGCTAGAAAAGCAGAAATATATTTTTCTAAGTTAAAAAAATTTTGCCCAGTAAACCACTTTAGTTCCCAAAGAACTTCAATTAAGAGATAAACAAAAATTATTTATTTTATTTAAAATTACTGCAGCTGTTTGTTCTTAATCTTCCTTTAAAAAACACAACACAGCTGCACAGGCTAGAAAGTTTTTCCGTTTTTGCAGTCATTCTACTCGTACTTGTAAGGTTGACGCAGTCGAAAACATTTTTTGGTAAGATATTTCAGTGTATTTTTTATAAAATTAGCGATAGTATTGTGGCCTCATTTATGATTCTTATTACCAGGTGAGTAAAGTTAAAGTGCTTCCATTTACGTAAGCAATGACATTTCATGTTCGCCACGACGATAGAATTTTTTTTACTTCAGCTGCCCCTCCAGGCAAAAATCCAGGATTCGCCTCTGAACTAAACTTCATATTTGAATCATTATCACACAGAAAAATATAACATTCCAACACTATCATGGCAATGTTAGTAGCGCAAAATGGACGAAACGTGAACTTTTCACCTTAACTCTGAACCCTCGGAAGCTGCGAACTTCCAGTAGAGGAAAAGCGACCTACCGAGATGGTTTGTTTGAAAACAATTCTCCTTTTATGCTTTGCTAATGTTTTCATAGTATCAATGTTTTAATTATCCTTCATATTCAAGAAAGTAAATATTTCCAAGGCAATTATAAAGTTGAACGTAATTTAAAATTTTGGATTTTTGTTTAAATTCTCCTACAATTAAATATGTTAAAAACCTGTATATGAAAATTCTTCGAGATGCTGACTAGATTTCAAATGCTCTATGCATACATGTAGATGAAAAGATTCCGTAGAAGTTTACAGATTTTATCTTCCTTGTTGGGAATAGTAATTCTGGAGTGGCTGTCTTGGGAACCTTTCTGATGACGGAACATACTTCCTAAGGGAGGGGTCTGAGCCGGGATTAGTGATGCCATTTTTGTAACATGTCATAGGTCCCATTTTACTTTCGCGTTGGCTGGATCATTCATGAACCCATATTCTAAAGCAGGAATATCTGTATTATTTATGGTTATTAATATTACATTAGTAGAGACTACCCCAAAAATGCGTATAAATAAGTATTCCACAAACGATTAATGATTGACACAAAAGCTTTAAGAATTGTATTAATTGATGCACATATAGAATATGTCGTGTAATCCGAAGTGTAGAAATTATTGGTCATTATTGTCCGCCAACTATTGACGCCAAACCGATGGAATTGCAAACATTGCTGTCTGGTATTAGGCGTATTCTTACTTCCACTGTTGCTGGTGGGAGAAAGGAATTGGATGAAAGGAAAAGAAATGAGATGACATTTGGTGAGGTAGTAGAACTCTATGTCATCTCATCGTCCTATCCATCTTCACTCATCTTAAATTAACCAGGGCAAGCCATCAATTCACGACTGTCATTAACGCTCATGTATTAAACCACCTTTTGTGTTTTTCTTTGTTTATGGAATAACTGTTCAACAATTTTATGCAATTTAGAGACAGTCTATTTTCGTGATATCCTATGTTAACTAGACAGTCTTCTCTCTCTCTCTTTTGGGTGCAAAGTTTCAAGAGAGAAGTAATTGTAATTTTAAAAAAGTCCGACCTGGAAATTTTAATGAGAATTTTCGCATTTTTGGCTTACATCCCGTGTTAGAAAAAAATTCAATTGACGTATTACTGTTGCTTGTTCTAGCGCATCAACAATATGCTAAAACTTGTGCTAAGTGAAGTGCAAACAAGTGCTCAATTCTGTATTGTGGATATAGCAGTTTATATTTCATTTATTCTTTAGTGAGAAATTCTTTTATATTTCATTTTCTTATTTATTTTTATTCTTCTCCCTGTATATCCTTTTTCAAATCGAAAGTAAAAAAACATTGATTGCGTTTAAAAGTGCTATGTAATAGTTTAGAAATTTAATTACGAAACATAATTAAGTTTTCTATCTGTAAATGCGAGTAATCATATTATCACCATATAAAAATTAATCAAATCAACATATAAAAATTAATTAAATCAACATATAAATAATATAAACAATCAGTTCTTCTGTATTTTAACTTTCATTATTTAATAATGTGTTCATCACTTTAAAAGCAGACTTCAATTTTAACGCTTCAATTTCTGCGCTTTGTGTAGGTGATGAATGAAATAAAATTTATCTTTAAATTAAATTTATATTTCAGTGAAATATGATTTCTTAGTAACATTGAGATTTTTTTCGTATTATTTATGGAGTGATTGCCGAGAAAGAAGTTCAACATGAACATCTTCAAACCTACCTTGAATTACGGTCTTCTTTTTACAACGATAGTACCAGCAATGACAGGTCTGAAATATTTATCAAAGAAGAAACTCTTTCCAACTGATGAACGAATAGAATTTCCAGGATTTAGTAAGTTAAATTTAAATTAATACTACCGTTATTTTGTGTTCATAAGGTAGAGATTGGGTAAAAATTTCATATCACTTCTAAATCTTTATTTCAAAAACTGAAATAATGATGCAGAAGTAAGTTTTGCAGTAGAAGAATTATTAGGAATCGGGATCTTTACAACAAAAATAGTTGTAGTTTCAAACTTAGCCGACAGGAGGCGCTCACAAATATTTTTTTTCCGGAATAATGCAACTGAGAATGATTATAGACATGTCCTTTATTCGTCTAAATTATTGGTGCGCAAACCGTTCGTCCCGACACACAGAGGGATCGCGAGAAAATTTTTGTTTGTCGCAAAACTGAAAAAAAGGTTCTTTTACAATAAGAAAAGCATAATTATTTTTTTCAACAAGTGCCAGGTATCAGTAAAACAACGAAATGAGAGAACATTATTCATAAATATGGAATAATATTTTTTCTCCAAAAAACAATTGTCAGTATTTGTATATAATTTTTCTACTTCGGCAAGCGGCAGGTGAAAAAAAATAACGAGAAAAGTTAAATCTCAATTTCAGATGCCCTCAACCTTCTCTGTGGTGCAATTCACAGGCAACTTGGATCGGACTGACAATTACTACCGGCATCCGTTATGTGTTCATTGCATGGATGAAATAGCAACTAAAAGTATGAAACCCTCTCAATTAACAAGACATTTGTAAACAAAAATTAAAGAAATTGCCAATAAATCTAAAACATATTAAAAAAAGAGTTACATAATAAAATATATTTCTGAAAAACACGCAACCTTTCCTTATTCCTTATGAGAATTTACGGGCATCTTTATGAGTTTCATATATGTTAGAGAAAAATTTAAAACCAAATAAACCTAGAATATCACTCATTCTTTCTTTAGCAATAAAAAGGACATCAATTCTAAATGTAGAATAATCTGGCACCTTTTTAAAAACGATACCATCCTCAAGATATACCGTTTCTCTCTGAATTTCCGAATATCAAATAATATATAATCAGTTCCGTTTCATCAAATAAAAATCTCTCCTATATTTGCTCTACAACTTGACGAAACCACAGACATTACTAAACTGTCTCAATTAATTGTTTATGTGAGATACGTATATGAAAAATACTTAACAGAAGAAATTTTATGTTTGAAAGTTTGGAAAGAAAAACAACTGAAGAGAAAATATTTAAAATAATTAGTAGATATTTTGAAAGAAATAGCCTTAAGTGGACACACTGTGTCGCGATATGCTGAAATTGTGCTGCAACATAACAACATAATAAATATTAACAGGCAGTAATAAAGGAAAAATAGAGTAAATAAAGAATATTACCCCATATATTATTCAACTATTACATTTTACATAGAGAAGCTCTTGTTCAAATGAAATTGATGAAGAATTGTATAAAATATTACAGGATGTTGTTATTTTTTATTGATTACATGGAAAGCAAAAGATTAAGCAGTCTTTTTTTCAATACACCGTAATTAGATGGTTTCAATGTACGAGGCAATATTACTTCATTCCGAAGTCAGAGAACTCTCAAACCTCAAAATACTGCGATATATTTATGATGTGAAAAATTAAATTTGAATTGTTTTGGTTCAAAAGTCGCATATAATAGCAAGTTCATTAATTAATGAAGATTGGATCGGAAATATCAATTTCATGACTCACATTTTCTAGAACAAAACTATTTGAGTCTAACAGCAAGAGAGTAGAAACATTTTAAAATCGAGTTGAGAAACTGAAGTTTTTATGCATGCTTTGGCAAGGAGAATCTAATAAATTAAACAAATAAATATTCCAGTTTTCTTTAGAATTTAGTAGAGAAAATAATATAGATTTCTCGATATTTAAATACATTATTTCTCTCATATGTTGGAATAGGAAGAAATTTTTTCGGAAATCTTCCAGGAAATAAACTATGTTTAAAGCGTGATCCATTTTCATTTCATATTTTTAAAAGGTATTAAATGGAAAAAAAGAACGATAAATTGACTTTTCAAGCTACGAAACGGTGGGCATTCAATTAAAGTCTCTGTCTTTTCAAAATTTCTTTATCGATTAGGAAAGCACATGCCGAAGAAACTGCAGTTAATATTTTGATTCAGTTTCCATTCACCTGCTTAAGTAAAAACGGCTTCTCAAATAAGTTGCCATTATAACAAAATATCGATGTCGATTGGATTCAGAGGATGACTTACGGCTTAAGTTTTAAAATAAAGATCGGAACATAAAAGCAGCCATCAGCTCTTTGCAAGGACATCTCTCACAATGAAATGTTACAAACAAAAGTTTTTTATAGTATATTTCATTAAAAAATATTTATTCCCATATGCATAAGAAAAACATTTCTTCATAAAATTATCTGTTTTATTCAGATCTCTAATAAAGCATAAACATAAGATCAAATACCAAAAAAGAATTTCCCTCTATCTACGTTGACTATTAAAGAAACGTCTGAAGACAAAATTTTAAGTTAATGTGGGTTAAGAAATTAAAATTATTTCCGCACCACTGTTCTAACATATGTTATGGAAAGCGACGTGCACGAAACCAAACATGTGGAAATGCAAAGACGTTTTTATAGAATAATTACCACTATTTTATTACAAACCTTTTGTATATAAATTTTTTTAGTTTCGAACACTGACAACCCTCCAACAGAAATTTCAGGTGTCTTTCATATAAAGCTTGGATTTACATATCCAGGCTGATAATGCAAAATTGTGTAAGTGTTATTATCTCATCCGGATGAACTATCGAAAGTTGAAAGTCATAGTACGGGAAAGTAAAAGTTTAATATTGGATTATTGTTATTGTAACAGAGAAAAGGAAACAAAGTTTCCTTTAAGGGTTCATTAAGCGCGTCATCTGTAGGGAACTAACCAGAATACGCCAGCGTGACGTCATTGAGAAACGCATGGACACGAAACGAAACTCAATCGTCAAGACAAACGATATAAACAATCATTATAGTATTTATTCAATTTTTACTCGTTTTTCGACGGTTATTGAATTTAAGAATAACTCATTTCTTTCGATACATTGTTAATTTGACAGCCTAAACCATGTAATTTTGTAATAACGTTTATTCTCACTAAACTCACATATTCTTTAATATAGAAATTAACAATTATTATGTAACATTATTAAACAATTTATTTGTCTCCTGTAAAGTACCAATAATTTAAAATGTATGGATGTAAAATTTAAAAAAATGAAAAGTATTTTTCAATTTATTCCATTCCATTTATTCTTTATCGAGAAGAGTTCCTTCAGTTTATAATTTTTTTAAAAACTGAAGGAAATGAATGTTTGTTGATAAAGTTAATATACTGACTCTTTTAGAAGACATTAAAACTTCAACAATAAATTAATTTTTCTGAATTTCACATTCAATCTTATTTAATATTTTAAAAATTGATAGAATGTAATTTCTCATTCTCTGTGTTTAAACCTTAGTAGCTAGAGAACATGGAAGCTCAACATACAACATACAATTCAGGATTCTCGAAACGAAATCGTAAAAATAACCGTTTGCGATTATGATGCTTCGTTTGGTAAGGCATGGATCAAAGTCTAGCGAATGATGCAGATACTCGAGTATAGAACAAGTTTAATGTGTATTTCTAACCTTTTTTCAGTTATATCTGTTTTTCTGTGTGACTATGAACATGGTAACTTCAATTTTTAATAATAATAAAAATCTATGTGATGGATGATTCCGTTGATAGCTGTACATTTTCCCAAATCATGGAATTAAACTGGACATAGCTATCCTCATTTCCTTCCCCACAATGATTTTCCAGAATCTCCATTTTATAACAACAACAGAGTTTATGTTTTAATCAGTTTCGCATATATAAGAAATAGCATAGAGAAATAAAATTATCTGAGCTTTAGCACTTAGGAGTAGATAAATTTTGTACTTTGGTCCCGATCTCTCGCACTGAAATTTTTGCAGCTGAAAAACATTAGGAATCTAAACAATTCACTTAAGTTAATGTCCTTTTTTAAACGAACACAAAGTACACGATTCCTAGCAGATCTCTTACAATACGATTTACTTATTAGCTTGCACCAACTACTTTTGATATCTGAACTCATGAAGATGAATTAAAATTGCAAGCGTAATTATGAAAATTAAGACTAACCTGCATGTCTTGTTCTCCGCTATTTCTTCTTTTCGAAACTATGAGTGGCATCGCCAACTTTTGTCGCCAAGAGATTAAACGTTTTTAATAGAGAAATTTAATGCTTTTGATGAGTTACGTCTTCAATGAAATTGCGAAGCTACTAGGTTCCAGGTCCAGTCACTAGCGAAGCCGTAGGATTAGAAACCACTTCAGATGCCGAAGGCATCGTCTGCGGAAGAGACTGCTGCGCGCCCAAAACAAATGTTTTCTAGTCTGCCAAGCCGTCAATCTCTTGGCGACAAACAGCAGGCGATCCTAAGAAAAACGAAGCAAAACTGCGCCCTAAATTCCAGTTCTGCAAAAATTATATAATATATCGCAATTCCCTTATTTAGTATTCGAGACTCTCCAGGGTGCTGAGGCGCTCACTTTGAAACACTGGTCTAGACAGATATCATTAAAAATCAGCGGAACGTTTGGGCTTTTTTTAAGCAGTATTCATCTTGCATTCGGAGAGATGGAACTATTATTTTTGAAAACCTGTAATAAATTATAAAAAAAGCTAGATATCGCGATTTGTAGATGAATGAGCTCATAATTGAACAAAAAAATATCTAATGGCTATCCTATCTTTCGAACGAAGGACGCTAAGAAACTCAGTGACATGCGCTTTCTTCTGAAGAAAACAGCAATTACTGCCGAGGATATTAAAGACCCTTTAAAGAAAATGGAGGCGCAAAAACAAAGTTTTGATCAATAAGCTCGGGATATCTACAGTGGTTAGGAAAATTATTCAAATAAAGAATTTAACTACACTTTCACGAGAACATGAAAATTATTCCGCATCAGAATTGCCACCGAACATGTAACAGTTAGAGCATTTTTTTAAACTCTCTGTCCTTGTTTTATGAACAGAAGAGGCTCTCCATATCAAAATAGTTAAAGTTTCCTACAATATCATTATTTACACTGACAGCCTTTCTTCTATTCTTGCACTGCAGAGAGCGTGCTTAAGATCTGGATTTGTCAACAAAGCTAAAGTTGATTTTCTCAAAGCCAAACATTTGGTCGGCCTGTCTTGGGTCAAGGCCCGTGTTGGAAACGAAGGTAATGATCTGGCCGATCAACAGGCTAAATTGTCAACTATCATCGGAGAAGACTACGATATCCCAGTCCCTTAATCATTCTTGAAAAGAAAACTTAGAGAATACATTGTAATGGAGTGAAAAACGTTCTGGAATAATTACAACTCAGTCTTGGGGGAGAGGGTCAGATATTATTTACAATTGGTACGCCGAAACTTTTGAATCTATAATAAAATTTTAATATATTCTTTTAAGTGGAACGGTCTTTTTCCTTATTACTTAAATCGGTTTAAGATTTTTTACTCCCCACTCTGCATCTGCAGTTCGGTGGGCGATGCTGATCACTATGCTTTTCAATGCACGCTCACCGAAAATCACACTTGTTAAAGCTCGCAGGCGCTCACAAAAAGGCTTGGTTCAAAAACTTTTTAAACAACAAACAAGCTATCGCCAAATTGAAGAAGGCGTTCGGTATCAGTAGAGGTTCTTTCGTTTCACTGACCCAGACTGCGACCCTTGCCGCCAGTTGAGGAGTTCCTCAAATGTAAGGAGTTTCATGCCTCAATGGCCTGAGGATCCTTTTAGTTTTTCTATAATATTAACACCGTTGTCCCAGTATTTGAAAAGTATAATCCTAAGAAAAATTATTTTCCTAACAGTTTCTAAATACATATCATAAAACCACATCCATTGATTTAACGGATGGAGCTGAAATCTGAAAGGTAGGAAGAAATAAATACTAATTTTCTTTTCCCTGTATCCTTCAAGTCAAAATTTCAATTCTAATTTTCGTTTACCAGCTCGGATATAAGATTCCAAGCTTTAAATATAGAGCGCAATTCCAGTTGAACAGAACAAAGTTTTCATTCTCAAAAAATTTTTATATAAAATACATTTTTAATAAAATAGTGGTAAAGCTCTCTTTTGGAAATGAATACATATGTGAATAATTCTAAAACAAATCTGTTCAAGCAATACTTACTAAATCACCAGTCTCTCAAATCAGCTTCATGCTGTTTTTAACTCTAGAATAACCGATCTTTTTACTTTCTAATATACGGAGAGAAAGAATTGTAATGGTAAAAGAAATTCGACCTCGAGATTTTGACGAATCTCTACGTTCAGACCTCCCTACGTCCGAAAAACACAATTTTGGAATTACAACTGTCTGTATGTCTGTGAACATGATAAATCGAAAACTATTAGAGATAAAGGGATGAAATTTGGTATGTGATCTCTAAACATAATTTGTAGGTTTCTATCAAAGTTTGGCAAACTCCGTCTACGGGAAGTCTGTCTGTCCGCATTCCTGTGAACATTATAACTCAAAAACTGGAATAGGTAGATGGATAAAATTTGGTATAAAGTTTTATCATCATGAATGCAGGTCCTTATCAAATTTCGGACCAAATCCGTCGAAAGGTTGACTGTCTGTCGGACTGTATAATCGCATACTTGTAAAAATTGTATCTCCTAAAGCTTAGATAAATAAAAATTGGTATGATGGTTGCTAACATTAATTATAGATCTGTGCCCAAATTTCGTTTCAATCGGTTAAAAAAATGCGTTCAAATTGCATATTTGGTTTTCTTTGCCATACTATGAAACAAAAAGAATTTCGTGACCGCTTGGCGCGTTTACTGCTGTTTGGCTTATTTCTTCTCCACCTGTGTCAGAGACTATACGAGAAAGTTTAGGGGAGACCACTCCCGCTGGTTAATTGATGGAATGTTCATGTACAGTGTACAATGTAGCTTCTTTTATTACGGAACATCATTTTGTAACTTGAGAGTTTAGGAAAAGAAATTGCACTAATATGACAAACATATACCTATATAGTGCATCGTATTACGTGTTTTTGTCTTGTTTTTTTCATAAAAACAATATAGCTTTTGTTTCTGTAATCTACGTTTATTATGGAGCTAATAAATACAGGTTATTTAAATAAAAATTACATTTAAATTTATAAAAGAACAATATATATAAATTGGTTATATGATGCACGATCTAAGTATATCCTACATACGGAAGGCAAACAAGGGCTCGAATCTGTATTGTAGATGACGGAGAGCACTTTGAACACCAAAAATAAAGGTATCTTGTGATAACTAATATTTTTTCTTTTTAGAATCCATTTTGTGACGTCAAAGTTTCGGAAATTACGAACAATTAAATGTGCATTTTCATCGTTCTTTTATCAGTATAAATATGCACAAGGTGTCTTTTGTACTAAATCGTTAACCATCTACAACTTTGTGATTGACATTTTCCGTCTATTTTATACTGTTTTCGAGATAGGATCACTTACTCCAGAAATTGCCACCAGTCGACGTTGTCAGTGATCATCGCGTAGCGCATTTACGTCTTACTATAACTAGAAACTTCTTTCATGACTGTTACTGCCCTCATTTTGAAGTTAAGGGTGATGTGCCCTTATTTAGGTGGAAACTCTTTATATTAAATGTCATAAATTAAAAATCAAAATTTGAGCAGCATCCATTGTTTACGTGATACCAAAGACACTGGCATGCATAAGCAGTGACTTTTTAATCTTAACACATTCCATTCATCCTTTTGAAAACACCGGACTATTAGAAGTGCCGGATTTAACAGAGACTACTGTGCTGGGAAAGTAAACAGAAAATATCCGATATTATGAAAGTATAGAGAAAATCAAAGTTAGAACACTCTTGATGGTTTTATTCATGCATTATTCAAAGAATATGCATGTTTGGGGTTTACTCTATATCTGTGATATTCTTAGTGGTTTATCTTTTATATTTAAAGAAAATTTTATTCTTTCTTTTTAAAAGGATTCCTTCTCTATCGAGATCAGCTCTTCTTTAATAGAATTTAATTGCGAAAAAGTAGGTATGTAGCCTTTTTGGTACGCCATAATCTTATTTCTGTTAGGGATAACAGTAGCCATCAAGGAAAGGGGTCTTGGTTCGTTTCAATACTTTTAATTAAACACAAAAGAACACAACATACAGGGACAAACATTAAGAACAAAACTCTTCATTACATAAAAATAAACAATATCTCGGGGGAGAACACCATGTTTACTCGTTGACTCCAGATCGTGAACTGCGGTCTCCTCCAACGGCCGCTAGGTGGCGAGCTCGGAAAACAGTGCGGTTACAGACTCCCCCTCTGGCTCGTACGACGTCTCGGCGAAGAGTCAGCACTATATTTCTTTCGTCTGCCCCGTCTCCGGAGAGGTGCTATAGTTCCACTGTCTCTGGAAACTGGGAGTTCATAAGCTCGTAAGGCTGAGCTGTGGTAAGTCCCTAGGACTTCATCTGGCTTTGCTGGGTCAGCAATGTCATACGTAGTGGGTGAACGATTGGTAATCACTAAGTAAGGTCCTTCACGTTTGGGCATGAATTTCCGAATTTTCTTATTTTGTGACTTGCTAATAGGATGTAGTGTCACCCATACTTTGTCACCTGGTTTATAGAAAGCTTGTCGTCGTCGACGATCATAATACATTTTACGCTTGTCTTGCTTTTGCTCGACGTGGTCTTTAATCTCTGCGGTTAAATGAGAAAATCGCTTGAGATATGGGGTTATCTCATCTACGAAGTTATCGTTGTCAATCAGTGCTCTTAAGTCGTGTGTCACATCATCCGTTGTTCTCAACTCTCTGCCAAACTGCAAAAAGGCTGCTGTGTGATTAGTGGTTTCACACTTAGCAGTGTTCAATGCAAAACGAATCATTGGCAGTTTTTCTTCCCAAGAGTCGTGTTCATCTCTGACTAGTATGGCTAGCCGGGGTTTTAGATCCCTATTTTTACGTTCGGATGGATTAGCTTGGGGATGATACACAGGAATAAGGTCTTGTTTAATTCCGAGGAAATTGCAAGTTTGTTGCATTACAGCACTGATAAATTGTGGACCATTATCACTGATGAGTCTGCGTGGAAGTCCATATCTTAAAAAGACTTCTTCGACTAAAGTTTTCGCGCAGTTTACCGATGTTGCTTCTTTAAGGGCAAACAATTCTACCCATTTTTTACTGGTATCTTCTACGAGAAAAATCCACTTCTTACCAGACGAGATCTCTGGAAGAGGTCCAAACAAATCAATAGCAAGAGTTTCAAACCTTTGGGCATAAACTGGAGTTCTAAGAAGACCGGTTGGCTTCTGATTACTCGGTTTGTAACGATTACAGTCGGGACAGTTTTTAACATATTCAGCAATGTATTTTCGCATACCTGGAAAATAGTATCTAGAGGCA
>BGPR01006137.1:60199-83963 GCA_013235015.1 Araneus ventricosus | reverse complement strand
GAGTCTGGGTGTTAGAAACAATTGCGTTTCCGTTGCATAAATTTCCTTACCAATTAAGGGTGGTGATTGGATTCATCCTAAAAGCACCATCTCTCGATCTCTTTCTTTATTCTGTGTATTCTTCAACATTCATCCGATCATGTAGTTTTCGCTCTGTCGAATTTGCTATGCATTCGGTTCCTCTCTACCATAAAGATCGGATCTTACTTCTGACGCATCTTTATAGATATAAAGACTCTTCATTTCTTTCGGTTTTATTCAATTTCAGCTTAGAATGCGTTTGGATCTGTTCGACGTGATATTTCCCCATCATTATTGCCATAGTCTTGGAGTCGTACTAGAAACAATTGCGTTTTCCGTTGCATATTCTTCCGCCACAAATTAAGGGTATTTGTTGATTCATCTAAAGCTTCATCTCGATCTCTTATGGCATAATGATGGGGAAAGATCAAATGAACAGCATCCAAACGCATTTGGTATAAATTGCGTTCTCGGCTGAAATTGAAATAAACCCGAAAGAAATGAAGTTATCTTATAAGGATCCAACTTTCGACAGTACGAAAACGAAGGATGATCGGATGAATGTTGAAGAACTACACCGAATAAACAAAGACATCGAGAGATTGTGCTTTATTACTTGGTATTCGAATAAACTACTTAAAACTACTTCTCAGGAATCGGATATATTTCAGGAAGTCGGAAAAATGTCCCGTTCCATATATTTTACAAAGGTTCATGTCTTAGAAGTACATTTAAGAGGGATTTCCGTAAGGAAACTGCTCTCCCATAGCACGTCGGAAATAAGTCGGAAGATAAATTTTGAATGTAAAAAAATCTATGAAAATATGCGTTAGGGCCAGCAACCGTTTCAGACAGAGAAAAGTTATCTTTGTCGTTTGCTTCCTTTTTCCAACAGTGTTTTAAATAACTGTAATCTGTCCCCTGGAATTGAATATTGTTGAGGAAGATTGTAAAAACATAGATTTTATTCATTTTGTGAAAATTCCCTTAAAGTTGTGTTGGATATAGCTTGAATATAATATTATTGACGTTCCATTAGAGTTTCTCCTTTGGTATTAAAATAAAATTATTACAGATTTTGATTAATTCTTGAATTTTAAAATACGCCGTATAAAATTGAAATTATAGCATTACTATAATGAAGAAATAGGAGAGTTATTAATGGTGATGAAAAATCAGAAAAAATATGGGATTTCTTTCTCACGGGAAGGAATTTTTTGAAGGTTTTATTTTTCTGTTTCTTGTGAATTAACAACTAACGATGTGATTTCGATCTGTATTTAGGGCTAGACTTTTCTTTCTAAAGACCAGTTCACTTGGCACAAATCCACCCTGTACCTGCCTTGTCTGTGTTAAATGTAGTTATGTAGATATATTTATAAGAGAGAATTAGCAATTATTTTCTGGAGAATAGTCAAACCTGCTTCTTGTGTCACAAACAGATGCAACACAACAAAGAATCTCCTTAGATAATGTGTTGATGAAGTGTATGTTTTTACTGTGAAAAATTATATATTTTTTTCAAAATCCAGATTATAGCCGTAGTGTTCTTCAAAAGCATACTTCAATTTAGTTAGGCTTTTTTCAGGCTAATTTAGCTATTCCAACGAAATAATTCCTGAGTTGAAAAACGTGATGGAGAAAAGAACTGCATTTTATTATCTTTTACAATAATAACGATGAAACAATTCATTTTCTTCCTATTTTCCATACGAAAGAAAAGATAACTACATATTTTTCTGATGTTGCTTTAGTAAGTTTAATTCTTTTTTCCGCAAGACTGTCTCAAAGAAGAAATGATTCTCTTTGCAAAGAATTATTCTCCACAATAGAGCAGTTTTCTTTTCATTGTATATACACTCATGTCCATAAATTAAGGATAATTCAGAATCACACAGAAATTGAACTCTAAAATAAAAATTTCACCTGTAGAATTATCACACACATCTTGAAGAAGAATATGCAAATTACAAGAAACCACCAGATGGAGCGGATAGTACGTCACAATGACGAGAGTGTAAGAGAGGGGTATATACGGAATGGTGGTAAAGAAGTAAAATTGTTCACAAGCGCTTTAAAAGCCTTTCAGTGCAATAACCGCATAGTTATGGCACAAAGGAAGCATTTGGATGATTTTTTACGTGGTAGAATTATCGGACGACTGGAATTGTGGACGTACCCAGCTGGAAGTATCCGAGGAACTTGGAATTGTCCAGAGTGTCATCTCCAGGCTTTGGCAACGATTCCAAGATGATGGTAATGTGAGTAGATGTTACAGCACAGGTCGCCCCCGAGTTACAACGCCGAATGAGGACCGGTATTTGGCAGTTACTGCCAAAAGAAACAGACGGCGCACAGCATCAGACCTGTCTCGTCAGCTCTCTTCAGCTACCGGTACGACAGTTTCAAGGCAGACCGTGTACAGACGCTTAGGGCACATTGGTCTATATGCTCGTAGGCCTGTCAGATGTGTTCCACTTACCGCAACTCACTGTCGTCTGCGATTAGCCTGGAGTAGAGAGCATGCATTGTGGACACCGCAACAGTGGTCTTGTGTGATGTTTTCCGACAAGTCCAGGTTTAGTTTGCAGTCTGATTCTTGCCGGACTTTCATATGGAGAGCGCCAGGTACCCGTTACCACCAAGAGAACACCATTGAAGACACCGTTACGGTGGTGCAGGATGGCTCGTTTGGGGAGGAATTATTCTTGGTTCCAGAACTGACCTGCATGTTCAGAGTGTAACGATGACAGGCCACATCTATCGGGATGTCATTCTGGAACAACATGTACGTTTGTTTCGGGGCGCCATGGGTGCTGAATTTCTGTTTATGGATGACAATGCCCGTCCTCACCGTGCAAACATTGTAGACGAATGCCTTCAATCGGAGGATATCACCCGTATGGATTGGCCAGCATACTCACCGGACTTGAATCCAATAGAGCATGTGTGGGATATGCTTGGCCGACGAATTGCAGCCCGTCAACCCCCTCCCACCTGTCTACCGGAACTTCGGAGTGCATTGCTTGATGAGTGGTGTAATATTCCCCAAGATCAGATTGATAATTTGATACTCAGCATGCCTAGGCGTTGTAAGGCCTGTATTGCATCTTCCGGGAGACATACTCCGTATTAACCATCATACTAACCATGTTATACTGTTTTTTGTAAATAGGTTCTTTTTTGAAATTTTCTCCAGGGAGTAAAAATCGCAATTTTTATTAATTATGTCAAACATATAGCATCTGTTTTGCTCTTTAGCTTTTGTTTAATAAATAGACTTTACAAATAAGTCAAATTTGTTTTGCTTCTGTCTCTTTCTTTGCCTGAACTTCATTATCCTTAATTTATGGACATGAGTGTATATATATACAATGAAAAGAAAACTGCTCTCTCTATATATAATGTTCAATTTTTTTTTTTTTACTTCTCTCTTCAAATTATAATCACTTTCTTCTATTTTGAAATTTCAAAGATCCAAAGAATAATTTAAGAACACATACTTAGTTGCTCCTTTAGTTTAGAATCGATTGATGAAAAATTATGCAAAGAATGCTCTTATTAGTAACTGCTATAAAATAATTTATTTTTCTGGCTTCTGTTCAAGTCATTCGTAAAGAAATAATATTCTTTCTTCATCTCAAAGCGTCTGAAACAGCAATTCAAAAATTAGATGCTGGTAATAAAAAAAATGAAGAAAATAGTCAATTCTGTTTCAAGAAAAGTTATATTAAGCTTTATTTTGAGATACTTGCAAACATTTAGATAACTTTTTAAATATATTTTTCACTGTGCATTCGTATAATGCATACGGATGTAATTTAGTGAATTTTTCCATCCATAAATTGTTATTTGTATTTTTCAGAATATTGGATTTTTACCGTCCTACTTCTCACGGTATCGGGGTTTACGTCTTGCAAATAACCTATCCATCAGATCTTGCTACATTGTATTAAATATCGATTCCTTGTTCTAGCGGGTGTCGCGAGAAAATTGAAAATGAATGTCTGCTTCTCTCTTTTCTTTTTTCTTTTTACTATATTTTATTGAGTCTTATCTTCTGAAGCAGGTGTAGTGATCTGAGTAAGTGTTGAAGGATCGATATCTACAATGAATAATAACAATAATTGTAAAAGATTGAGCTTGAAAGAAGAAAAGAAATGATTGACATTGTAAGAGCTTTCCGAGTGATTTAAGTTGTTGTTAGAAGGTAATTGATTTTATTCCATGAACGGGGTATTCTATTTTAATCGCTTTCCGATGCAGATTTTAGTAAAATAATGTCTCTTATTCCATAGAATTATAACCTATCTTAACTTTGGATCAATTTTTTTATATTGTGAAATATAAGTTCGAAGATTATTATGTGTGATTAGTATTATATCGTAAATACTATGTTATAACCATTACTTTGTTAAGATCTTATGCGTATTGCATATAAAAATTGTACATCTTTAAGATCTTTTCATATTTTTAAAGTTCAAAATGTAATTAATGGATATGATTATTACGGAAATGAGATGTTTGAATTTACAAAGATTTTATTTTCTTTATGTGATCATTCTTTTCATTTAATTTTTTCTTCTTAATTTAGACACATTTATCAAATCTATTTATCAAGAAATGAATTTTTTTTAAAGTTTATTCTTAAACTCTGAATTCAAGAATACGCATGGTGAATCTTTTGTTTTAATCGCCTTATTTTTATCACATTAATCATATGCCCTCTTCTTCATCTGACTATCACAATTCAAAAGCACGAAGTCCGTCCCAAATTAGTCCCTGCCTCCTTCTAAAAGTGAAGTCAATATAATTAAGCTAAACTAAATGAAATTCCGAATATATTAACTTTCCACATCTGTATTTCAGTTCAAATCCAGTCGCATGCTTGTATAATTAACTCTATAACAGGAACCTCATTTGAATACCCGTTTGCTTAGCAGGTATTTTAGCTGCCATAATGACCGCCAGTATCGTCAGAGAGTAAAAGGACTTCCGGAATGAATTTAATATCGTCTTTAATTTGTGGAGAAAGACTAACATCATTTATTTATTTATTTATTCAAAGAAAGCACACTACAGAGATGACTCCATTTACAGAGTGCATGATCAAAACACAAGCCACAAAGTGAATTAAAATACAAAGAAAAAAAGTAACTACAGATAATGCACCAGTTCAAAGCTCAAAACCTCATAAGTTATAAAAATGTAAACACATAAATGTTTTAAAATGAAAACACGCAATTACAAAAGCACTAAAAATACACTGAGGCTCCAAAAGTCCATGTTCCACACCGTCACATTAAAATTATAAAAAAAATCACACAATTTAAAAAAAAAATTAGAACACCAAATCAAAAAAATATTAAAAAAGCAAGGGACAAAAAGTCAAACACACACAAACACTAGATCAACGCATAAAAATCTTAATATGTATAGTCAAGTGTAAGAAAATAAAAAGAAATCAGGTAATGTATTTAAAAGTTGAAAGAATCATAGAAAAGATGTCCTTTTATCTCTAATATATTACCTGATTTGATGTCATTCGTAAACTAAGATTAAGAGAAAAACATCTCAATTTTATTCAACAATTAGTTTCTTATATTAGCGTCCCACTATTTAGCAACACGAGGGCTACTTTACGATGGACCTCATAATTCTGAAAAGCGGTCAGATGTTGAGGACGGTACCTGAGCTAGCATTCCCTCTCCAAACTTCCACACCGCATCAGAGGGAGGCCGTTTGACTAAGTTGAATTTAACGGGCATCAGGTGAGATACATTCGAAGGAATCGGGTTTCGAAGCTGGAACCATCGGGACCCGAAGCCGAAACCGTACCACTAAGCCATCGCGGCCTCTTTATTCAACAGAAAATGCTTTCAAGCCTGAAATTGAAATATGTGACCGATTTCTGTATGGAATTTGCTCTTTACGCAACTATTCCAGAAACGTATTGCAAGCACACAAAGACATATTGAAATGATATGAAATAAGAATAAGATAAAAAATGAAAAAATGTGAACTTGTAAAGATAAGAAATTGGAATATATAAAATATAGTATTGTAAATATTGTTCCATTTCCTACCCGGGAATATATGTTGGAAAATATTGCATAGATATTTCTCTGAGACATATGCAATCGGCCGTTGGAGAAAAGAAATAGATGTATTTCTGGCGATGTTTAAATTGGGTATTCCACGATGGGAATGCAAACGTTATGTTATTGCGATCCAACAAGTATCACTGGCTGATTTCTACGACCTGAATTTTAATATATATAGAAAATATCAAAGATAATTTTTTTTAAAAAGGCATTGTTTTAAAAAATTGCTCTTAAATATGAATATGATGCTTTTATGATAAAACTGGAGTGAATACGTGTGAGGCAAAAGTCAGGAAAAATTTTACAAAATTAATAATTCCCAAATGAGTTAAGATTCTGCGGTAAGATAACGTGGTCGAAAACCTAAGGTGGTATCCCTTCCCTCTCGAAACTTCCTCACCCACCCGGAAGACGGCAACTTTATTTATAAATAAAAATAAAAGAAATGAAAAAAGAATTAATCGAATACAAAAAGTTAAAAACATTTAATTTTAATTAGTAAATAAATATATCATATTGTTCATTCTAAATGAAATAAAGCTTCATGCAATTTATTGTATATCTGTTAAAATTAGTTAAAAGAAATATAATGAAAAATTATTTTATATTCTTTATTATTTTTGAAAATATTCACTTTTCCTTTGCATGTGCATAAATATTTAGCACACTGAACGCAATCCTATAAAAGGAAATGTTTCATTTGGGGCCGTTATTGTTTGTTCATTCAATATCCACAGTATCCAAACTAAAAATATGACCCTTTAGAATTACAGATATTTTAAGTCCTGAAGTTATTGAAATACAGTATTATACTCGAACATATCAGGAAGTATGTGAAAAATCGATTACAGAATTTCATTTTTACAAATATCAAATTAGTTGAATTATGTGAAAGTAAGTGAAATATCGATTACAGAATTTCATTTTTACAAATATCAAATTAGCTGAATTATGTGAAAGTATGTGAAAAATCGATTACAAAATTTCATTTTTACAAACATCAAATTAGCTGAATTGCATAAAAGTGTATAAAATATAATCAGATGCTTAAACTGGCCATACTATATTGCCCGATATTTTCCTCATTACAAACTTGTGACAAATGAAGTTGATAAACTGCATGCTCAACCTCTGACATTAGCAGTATGGGCAGTCTTTTAGTTCTGCTAAAGATCTAATTGTTTCACCGTAAACACCACATTATATATGAATGCAAAGAACCATAAATCACAGAAACTAAATGCCAGCCTTCGAAAACATTTCCTTTAGCCGATCTCAGGAAGTCTTATATTCCTAACACCATGATTCTCATACTTTAAATCCTGGACATTTTTTTTACTCACAGACACATCAATGATAACCTCGAGCATCAATTAATGCTTTTACTAATCAACACTGCCTTAGTGTTTCAATTTTTAACATTTCTTTCTTTGAACTGTCTAAAAAATAACATGCTTTCTATACTTTAAAAAAGTATTATAGAAATCAGTTATTTCAAAATGCATAACCCCTTCAACAGCTAACAGAACTATATATGTGGACCCTGGAACACAAGGGGTCTAAGTGACATTTTTGAAAAAATCAAGTTAAATACGGAATGTGGCGGATAAAATACCAGTCTTTTGAGTGGTAAATAGATCTAAGCGGAATTCTTGACAGTGCTGCTACCTAGCATGGAGCCCCTACACCAACTAGCAAATATAGTTCATTCCATAGAGCGTTAGGGGTCTATGTGTTACTTGGATCCCTTTATATCTAACTGGTTTTGTCTTGTGACTTGTACTGAATTTTGTGCACACAACTAGAAATAAAGAATAATCTCAGGAATATCACGATTACAAGAGAAAACTATTTACGACAACCCTCTTTTACATAACAACATCAGGAAGTATTGAGCAATTCCAATAATTATCAATGGTAGCACACAGATCAGGACGGCTTCCTGAACAGTTTCCAGTTCTTCAGCCAGCTGGTATGAAACCGAAACTTAAAAAAAAGAATATGAAAATCTTATGGAACTTCTCCAATTTGTTCCACAAATCTACCATCAATTCTATATTGAGCTGCCCCATAATACAACAACGGAAGCAACAACACCAGTAGTTGAAGAAGGGTAGAATCTGAAGCAGACAATGTATATGACGCAGACACTAATGATTAGATTGTGTTATACATAAGAAGTATTTGATGTACACTAAAATTTAAGATAAAGTGAGTTCACTGTTTTCATACATTTGTTTCAATAAAACAAATTTTAATTCCATAAAACTACTGCCGTTATTTTCCATTCTGCTCAGATGCCAAGGGATCTAAGTGATGTCTTCTTGAAAGTCAAGGGGTATAAGAGCAAACAGCAATTAAAAAAATTATAAAAACACCTAAAACTAAAAAAAAAATTTAAACATGTTAGAACTGATATTGAAAATAAAAAATCTGAATAAGATTTTGGAATACAAAAATAATGTTAATCTTTCGATTCCTCGCAAAAATAATTTTTCTAACTTTAACTTTGATGTACTCAAAATGAGAAAAAATGTCACTTAGACCCGTTGTGTTCTAGGGTCCACTTATGTGATGTATCTTGAATAACTATGTATTTTGAAACAACTGACTTCTCTTTAGAAAAGTATTATAGAAATCAGTTATTTCGAAATAAATAACCCCTTCAGCAGCTAACGGAATAACAGAAATTTCTGTAAAAAAATACATACGATGGAGCTTTATCTACTTGTAAACATTTGAGAATCCCATTCAAATATATCCTCAACGCTCAATTTTTACGATGCAATGTGATGTTATTTAGTGCATTTTCTCGCATAAAATTGTGTTTGCACTTTTCAGAGAAACGGATTTTCATCGCTCTACAGAATGCGATCGAGGGTGAAATCTTAAAAGAAAATAACAACAGAAATCTATCACTGGTTGCAATACCCTATTAAATATCGATTTCGTCTCCCTTCACGGTTCATGAGGAAATTGAAAATGAAAGCAGCCGTCGTCTCGGTGCTTTCCCTTGTTTTTCTTTTCCTCCCATTTAACTATATATTCCTTGATCCTATCTTTTTACGCAGGAGGAGAGGTTTCGGAAAAAGAAGAGAGATCGTCATCTGCATTTAAAAAATAAAATTTAAAAAACGTATAAAGAATTCAACGTTATAGAGATGCTAAGGGGATTGTTGATACCTGCTGAATTTATCAGTAGGATTCTAATATCTTTTGAGCCAACTGCCTTTTTTTTCTTAAAGATCGTATTTTCTTACAAGTTTCTTTGTAATAAAGATTCGCAAAATAATGTCTTTTTTCTAAGAAATATAGCCAGATACTTGGATTCTGAATCAATTTAGTCTTTAATTTTGCAAAATTTGTAAGTTTGAATATAAAATAAAGGTTAGTTTTATCATTCACTATATTTTATCTGATTCTATGAATACAAAAGTGTAAAAACTTATTAAATGGAAATGGTTTATAAATTAATTATATACTTATTTGAGGAAACTTTCTTGCTTCTTAATTATTATAGGTTAATGTATAATGAACACGTATGTTATATAATTAAGATAAAAGAAATAGTAAGTTTTTTAATCAAATAGCATGTTAATCCTTTTCTTTATTTCTTCATCTTTTGTGTAGATTTGCATTTTTTCGATTTCTTAAAGAACTTATGATTGAAATATTCATTTATTTAAACTTATGGAATTTAAGAGTTTATTTTTTGAAAAATGCAATGAAAGTCTGCCATTTGGTGACCTTATTTGATAAACCTAAGCACTACATGTATTAAAAATAGAAGAATCATAATATTCATATATCATTATTGATATCTTTTACCATAATTAACTCATCTGAGATCATTTAAATGCTTATACATATGACATGCATTGACATAAACTCAATTTGAATTGGTACAAAAATGCGTTATATATCAGTCAACAGTTCCATCAAAAATGATCAACAAAGTTCATAATAAGAAAAAGATTCAAAATGAACTTTAAAGTTAAAGAAAATAACGTTTGTTCGGGAAAATAAGTATAATTTATTTGGAGATTTTTTGCCTGCTGTCTTCAAAAATTCTTGGTACCGCTTATATCATCAAATGTAAAATTAGTTATAAACGAATGTCATTAAAAGGTATATCAAATATTGTTTTGTATTTTATATTGTTATATCATTAAGAATGGGACACACGAAATTCCAGCTGTTTTTTTGTCATTACATTATCACCCACAAACTGATTCGATAAATGCAACACAATCATCCCAGATTAATTTGTAGATTTATGAATGCAAATAACTTCCATGCCTCGTTCCTCGTTGCTTGTTTGACAATTACACACTAATTTTGCTGACAGAAATTTTGAGACTGAAATATCACAGCTGTATTGAATTAAACAAAACTACTGTTGGAAATTATACGCAGTTTAACTTTCCTTCAGTCTCCTCTTTCAATCTTCTAACCAATCGCAAGCTATTGTGATGATGTCATGATGCAATACACCACTGCGCGACGTCACATACATCCCATGATTCCTTTCACGGAGAGACGCTTAGTGATGTACTTTGAACTGTGCTTGTAAAACGTCCTTTATGTCTGTGACTTTGTCTTACGTCCTATGTATTTAAAATAAACGATGATCAAACCAGTTTCTCGAACTCTGCTAATTGCACTCTGCTAATTTCCCCTTCAACTACAAATAGCGAATTCATTTTTGTTCTCATGCGTAAAGACAATCATGCAGATAATTCAAATTATAGTTTTAGTGTTTTAACCTCGGGCTTCCAGGAGAATACTCCTAATATTTTGATCCATTTCAAGAAATTTAATTCACGCTTCATTAACTCTTTGACTGACGAATTTTTTGTAATTTCTATTTAGATGCAACCAGTGGCGAATCCAGGGGGGCTATCGGCTACAGCACCCCCGCCAAAAGCCAAGCCATAATTCTTGATATTATTTAAAATCATTAAAACTGTTTTTTCTTAATTTCCTTCTTTTAAAAAAATAATAAAAACGTTTCAACATTGCTTTCTGGCTTGGACAGGCTAGAAAATCTGCCTATTTTTGTAGCCATTCCACTTGTACTTGCAGCATTGACGCGGTCGACATTTTTTGGCTAGTTATTTCATTGTAATTTTTATTAAATTATAGAAAGTATTGTATTGTTCTTTATGATTCTTATTGTCAGGTGAGTAAAGTCTCTAAAGTTAAAGAGTTTTGGTTTACTTTAGCCTTAAAGTTTGACATTCGTCACGACGATAAAAAATTTTTATGACCTTAGCCCCTCCCAGACCCGAATTCTATATTCGCCACTGGATGCAACGTTTGAAAACCTATTGAAATACCATTGAACCAAGCGAATTATTATTTACCTACAAGTCTTTATTAGCATAAAATGATTAAATGTTTAAAAAGTACTAAGTCAACCTTTAGTTTCGAAAATCGCAAGATGCAGCAGAAAATATACCTACCTCCACCCCTCGAAAATAGTGGGATAAGCAGTCAAAAGAAAAAGGAATGAAATATCATTTCAGAAAAATAAATGTACATCACTAATCATTTGCATTTTAGAGCGCAAAAGTTAAAATTGTTTTTAAAATATTGATTCAAATACATTTTTACTTATCCATAAGAAAATTCAGAAATCTAATGAAGAATAAAATAACCATGATTAATTATGCTAAATTACATGCTAATTTCTGAAATAAAATTTCCAGGTACACTTGCATGATTCTCTTCCGGAATAATGAAGTTAATAATCCTAAGTTATATTTGTTTTCGCTAGTTCCAAGTTTGTGTTATATTCATTTTCATCCTTTGCAAAATTAAAACTTACCAAAAGAAAGTTATCAATATAAAGCTCCTTTAAGTTCGTGAATAAAGTTTTTTATTTATCAGAAGTTAACTATTAAATATTAACTATTAATTACCATGCTCAGAAAATACTAACTATTATAATTAAACGAATGATATTTTAGTTTTAATGAAAATCGTTTCACTAATTATTTCCCTCATAATAATTTCACCAATGCTTTTGTCTGTGAAAATTGATTATTACTATAAAAGCTCTTTTTAAAAAATAATGTACACGATTGGACACTTGTTTAAAGATCTTAAGTTGTTTGAAAGAGGTAAAGCTGAGTTATTTATATCTTTTCACAAACATTCTGATAAAATATAAAATAATCCCGAGAGAAATCAGTAAGATCGACAAACACAATTTTTTTATTCATGTTAACTTTTGTTACCTTGACCGGAGGCAGCTCGTGTATAGACATTCCTGAATTGCAGAACCCACAACCCAACTTTTTTCGTAAACTTTATTAATAATTGATTTGTGCACGCAATAATTAAATTTATGAACAAAACTCCAGCGCAATTTTCTGTCTGACGGTATGATAAGCATGCATTGATAGACAATGCAAATATAATTTTTCTTTCGAACGATATCTTTATTAATATTTCTGTGTTGGTTATTAATTGTTTAGAATTAATGGAGTCTAATTTCGAATTTTAAAACTGCTTTACAAATTTACGTATTCTTGCATTTTTTATTTATTTATTATTTTTTTGAAATTGCTCTTACTATAATGTTAAAATCCAAACAGCGCATTCCGCTACCACGTCAAGTTTATACTCCGCTGTCACCTAAAAGCTATAATTTTCGAATCATGAATTGAATATTAGCTTTATAGGATTTAAAGTGATTCTGTACTGATGAATTTTGCATACTGAATTAAACTCATAATTCGAAAATTATAACTAAAATTTCTAGCTTTATAGGATTTAATACCGGCTTTGTAGGATTTCTGAGAGAACAGAACCAATTAAAGTTTTTGGTCTAGAAAAAACCTTGGTTTTAAAAAATTTGTCTCTTATAAGATGGTCAATATCTAATGTTTTCACACTTTTTTGCTGCTACTTGGTTGAGTATTTTTTTAAATTAACAAGACTAGATAGTTATTTATTTGACAGAAAAATAAATTATTTTTAATGAAGAGTAATTTGATGCATTGTGTACAGTGGTGTGTAAAAATAATGCACAATTATGAAGATGCTACAAAATTTGAGTTAATATGAATAATATGGTTCACAATGAGTTGCTGAGAATCGTGGGACATACTATTGTCTAACTCACATTTTACAGTGAAGATTTGGTGATGAAGGAAGTTAGGGGGTCCACCAGAAAGGGATGAAGGCGAAATTGGACTTTGACCCATCCTGTTTGACAGAAAGCTGATAACAAGATGTACCTTTGATCAATGGTTATGTTTGATGTGCATAATAATTACATGCATATTCGTAAACATAGCAAAAATATTCGGGAAAATATAAACGTTTTCTTAAAAAATCCCAAATTTGTTCGCATGCTTTTTGCTTATAACATGCAGAGTTTTCCACCAAATTATACGAAACTTGCAGAATGTTTGACATTATATAAAAGAAGCACTGTATTAAAATTTGAATATTACAGCATATAGGAGCATTTCTAGTATATAATTTTTCACTGCGCATGCGCGAAAGGTAGCTTAATTTTTCTTTTATAACTTCGGAGCCAGATATACAGAGCAAATTATATAAAAAATTCCAGTCCAATACCGTTAATATTCAGAAAGATATCGTATTGCAACGATGAGAATTTCCGTACACTCTAAGAGAGGCTAAATGATAAGGGTCCATGCACAAACTGAAATTTATTAAACTTCAATCCTCGAATAGTTATCATCGAAATTCAATTTAAACTATATATTTAATTTATTAGTGTGTATTCAAGATATTCAACTTTCATAAAATTCAATGTTACTGTTTGAAGATTAAAGTTTAATAAATTTTACTTTCTGCATTGGCCCTTATCATTTAGCTTTTCTTAGTGTGTACCGAAATTCGCCAAGTTGAATGCCGATATCTTTCTGAATATTAATGGTATTGAACTGTAACTTTTATTTAAGTTTCCCTACATATCTGGCTCTGAACTTATGAAAAAAAATACACTAAGTGTCGCATATGCGCAGTAAAAAATTTTTTCAACAAATCCTTATATTTCCTGTAATATTCAAATTTTTAATTCAAATTTTAATACAATGCTTTTTACATATTGTCAAGTATCCTGTAAGTTTCGTACAATTTGCTGGAAAACTCGGCATGTTATAAGCAGAAAACATGAGAACAAATTTGGGATTTTTTAAGAAAACCACTATATCTTCTCGAAAATACGTGCTATTTTTATGAAAATGCATGTAAGTACTAAAAACAACAAACATCACAATTTATGAAAGTTACATCTCGTTATCAGCTTTCTGTGAAACTTGATGGGTCAAACTCCAGTTTCGCCTTCATCCCTTTCTAGTGCCTCTCCCCAATTGTCCACGTGACCATATCTTCGCTGTAAAATGTGAATTCCGACGATGGTACATCCCACGATTCTCAGCAACTGATTGCGAACCATCGTATACATATTAACTCCAATTTTGTAGCATCTTCAAAATTGTGCATTATTTTTGGACACTAGTGTACGCTGGCCACATTGTTTTTCTTTAAATATGAATTAAAATTATTCAAGTTCCAGTTTTATTCTTTTTCATGAGTTCAAGACTACATGACATTTAAGGAAAAATATAATTCAAAGTATTTAAGAATCACGTAAAAATTACAGATGGATATTTGTTTGAAGTAGTCACAGAAAAAGCATTAAATTATTTCGTTGGGATAATTACTCTAATGAATTTCAAACAAACACAGTTATTGCAAAGCATAGGTATAAACACAGAAAATTATACCTCAATTAACTCCTTTCAAACTGAGTCTTGCTAAGAACCTCACGAAACAGGTTCAAAACCTTTTTCTAAAATATACCAGAGATGCAATTAAATATTCATGAATAGGCAGAACTTTGGGAAATAACAAAAGTTATAGGAAATTTCAAAAATAAGAAATATAGAGAAATTGGGATTCTAAATGTTCTTTTATTTCCTTTTATAGAATGAATCCTTAAAAGTATTACTGATGAGAGAGAACTAGATGCATTCACAACAATATCTGGATTGCGTGTTACATAATCGGATTGCAAACCTTTCGCAATCACAATCCAGAAAAAATCATCGATTGCTTTCAATGTATAATTTCAAAACCCTTTTGAAAAATAATAGAAGTTCGTAAGAAAATAATATTTATTAAATTGCTTCTAAAAGTAAAAATATATTACATTTATCATATGAATAAAAATGCCATTAAACGTGATTGAATACTTTTATGTACATCACACCAAAATAAGCATTTTATAAGGATAAATTTTTAAACCAAGGGTTTCAAGTGAGTAGAATCATCTGTGTTTTCCTTAATATTCTTAATTATAAGCATTCCATCAAAAGTCATATAAAATAATGATAATAATCTATACTGCATGTATTAGAATTAAATAAAGAAATTATGAATAAAAAATTATTTTATAAGTTAAGGTAAAAATCTACGGAATTATTGGTCTTATCCTCTTCATTTTCCAAGTTTTTACCAAAGTTTGATCAAGAAAAAATCTAAAGTAATATCACATACCTCTCAATTCTGAGACAGGGCATTAAGAAACGACAAATCTAAGAAATCAAACTTGTTTTCTGCATTAATTAAAAATAAGAAATGTGAAAATTAAACACAACCATTACAAATAGCTAATATTTACAGATTATTTATTTCTTATACTAAGAGGGACGAACATGTCTTGTTTGCATTTAAAAAGAGTTTAAACCGAATTCCTTCTAAATAGAAAATTTCCATAACAACTGAAGGAAGGAACAAGCATTTCTTTAAAGAAAAATAAAGTTATGCTTTATTTCAATCTAATATAAGCATATCTCATTCAAATATATATTCATTTGTTTGCCGAGGATGTAATTTAGAGCATTATATCTCGCTTTATATTTTATTTCCTCTTTTCAAAATATAGGATTTTTTTTATCACCTTCCTGGAGAGAGTAAATATAATTTTATTTGCATTTTGCAAGTAACCCATCCATCACGTCTAACATTATTTTGTCAGATATCGAGATTCTGTTCTACACGAATCTCGAAGAAACTAAAAACAAAAGCCTTCTTCTCTTTTCATTTCGTCTTTTTTTTCTCGTTTTTCTTAACTATCTCGGGCCTTTTTTTTCTTTAAAATGTATCCAGAAAGTAGCGCAATCGATATTTTCAGTTAATATTACTAGCATATAGAATTTTAAAAAATCAAATATTTAGGAATGGGTGATATTTATAACAGATAAATCCCCTCTCCAATATCTTTCACATGTTCTTTGCTAAATGGATTCTTTCTTCTGAAAATATAGTATCATTTTATATTATAAAGAAACAGAAAAAATATATAATTTTTTCTACGGAAATCTATATTATATCCCAGTTTGGAACAATTCTTTAATTTGATAAAGAAGTACCATTCTAGTTTAAATTATTCGTCAAAACAACAGGTACATGTCCTTCCTTTGACAACGTATTTCTGATGCTGGATCCAGCTTATCACTAATCATGCTGCATAATTTGGAGCATAAATTGCGGTCCAGAGTCCATATCTGTTTGTTACTGATGGAAAGTATTTTATCAAGAAGGATAAAAGAGCCTAATGACAGGTTTGCGTGTTCTATTTTTAGAAATAACATCCGCAAGGTATCTTTCCGATTTAAATTGATAATGTTTCGCAAATTTGTAATTGACCTTCCTCTGCATCTCATCGTTTTCGTCATACAGACGTGTACCCCAAATTACGGTAAAAAATAAGGCTGTAAGTTGTCTCACCCCATTGCAAAGAAGTTAATGGGAGAGGAAGTGAGAAATGTAGTGAATATAGTGTGTACTACCTTAGAATTCACAAACATATTGCTTACATTCACGTGAAGATAATAAAGAAAAAAAATGGATCTGCCAGCGAAGAAACATGAGAGTGTCTTTGTGTCATATTAAGTCTTTGGCATCTCATGTTAATGTAAGAAGCTATTTTATGTTATTATTTATTTTTTAACAGATCTGCTATATCAGTTCATCAGTTTTATATATTTTTCCAAAATTTAAATTTATAACTTTTCACAAACTAAAAATTAATGTAAAACGCAAATGTAAATAGTTTATTCATAACCAAAAGTTAAACTTATTTCCTAACAAATAAAACAAAATTTATCTTATAACACATATTGCAACATTTTTTATATCATAATTCCACTTTATTCACCGTTCCTTCAAGCATATTTATCAGGCTAAGGTTTTTCCAAATCCATACGAGGAAGAGATAATAATTTATCAATAACGATAATTTATATGCTAAAATTCGGTTCGGAATGTCCTCTAATAAACTTTCAAATTTCCGGCCATGTTTCAAATAATAGTTCCACTTTATTCACCGTTTCTTCAAAAATTTTTTATCAAGTTAAGAATTTTCCAAATCCATACGAGGAAGAAATAATTAATTCGTAGTGTGAATTTATTCGCCAAAATTCAGTTCTCAGTGTCCTCTGATAAACTTTCAACTTCCGGCCTTTATAACCAATGCACTATCTTTCTCCGATATTAAATTCACTTCCTTGAACAACAATCCACTCTCCGATCCAGGTGCACGCTAGCATAATTAAAAGACTCTTCCAGAATGAATCCAATATCGCCTTTAATTTATGCAAAAGGAAATAATGGAAACAGAATGTATTTGTTTCTTACGTGCGATTTTAACTCATGGCAAACCGATAAACTAAGATTAAGTAAAGGCCATCCGAACTGCATTCAACAGAAATTGCTTTCCAGGCTGCAATTGAAGTACACCGGAAAGGAATGAAATCTTCTGATGAGCACAATCAAGATTTACTTCTGTGAGGGAAACTGGGTTCTTGAAAAGTATACGTAGCAAACTCTGATATTAAGTTCAGGTTTCGACCGAAAGTAGGAATTTCAATATTGGAGTTCAAGATTATCGAAAAAGGGAATAGGGATGTGAATTGCATTCATAAAAATAGTGTTTTTGCTTCATAAAAATTTATATTGCGCATGTAAAATTAATAAAATGAGGAAATAATTTTTTATTTTAAATGTGCACTTTTCATTTATATATTACATCTTGAATACTTTATAACAAAATATGAAAATTTTTTTCTAATAATTCTTTTTTCCCTTTATTAATTTATAGCACTACAAATATATATAATTTTTTTGTCGACTGCCATAACTTATTATATTACTTTCTTATAATAGATTAAATAGAAGACGCATTTACAAACCTCAATTTATTTTTTCTTTTAGAAGTTGTCAAGGTTAAATATTATTTTATGTCGAAATTTGTTTGCTTCTCTTTATTATATTGAAATTCATATAATTGATTTGTAAATAGAGTAGAATTCAACAAATTTCTTCAACATTTCCTATAACTGAATTCATTTCGTAGTGAATAATTAAAAATATATTATTTTTCGTATTTACTTATTTCTATTATTTGATATTTAAAACGACCCCCAATAAATCCTTTGCAAACTACAATGCAATCACAATGTCGACTGAACATATATTTAGATAAAGCCATTTACACACTAATAAATTAGCGCTTTGATGTATCGCATCCGATATTTACCAAATTTATTACAAGCGCACAGAGAAATATCTATGTAAAGGAGAATGGAAATCAATATCATACAAAGAAAGCCAAAAAACAAAGATAAACTCAGAGGTAATCGAAAAAGATACAAGGAATTCATTCTAGTCCATTTTTTCAAGGGCTAATGACTTTATTCGAAATGGATTCAAAATAATAATTGCGAAACTTTTCTGTAAGAAGCTTGCATTCCGCCAAATAGAGCTTCTCTTAGCCCGAAATTTCTCAACAAAAGACAAAGGAGATCTGTACATCAAAAAGCATAATTTCCTAAGAAAGAGGAGAAACAAAACTCAAACATAAAAACGCTAATAAGACTGATTTAAAAATATCAGCCACCTGGCATTTTAAAGATAGCCACCATAAACTTGCCTCATGCCCAGAATAGAGAAAAAAAGAGAAAAAAATGTCCTCACGTAATCACAAACCAAAGCTAACTTTCTTTTAATAAAGAAATCAGCAAATTTTTAGAGAAATACTAGTCCCGTGGCGCCATCTATATTCTAAAAATCAAAACAGAAGAAGTGAAAAAAGGAATCTAAATCTTTTCGGACAAGAGAAGCTATATTTGGCGTAATGCAAGCTTCTTACAGAAAAATTTCCCAATTATTATTTTGAATCCATTTCGAATAAAGTCCTTAGCCCTTGAAAAAATGGACAAGAATGGATTCCTTGCTGTTTTTTTTTTTTTTTCGATTACCTCTGAGTTTATCTTTATTCTGCTGTTCTTAAGCCTAACGGCTCTTCATTTTCTCTCACTAATATCTTGGTTCTAGATCAATAAGCAATTGCTAACAGTCAAGTATTAACCCGTCAGCACACGCGCTGGGACAAAATCTACCCCAGATACTTTTTTTGGCTTAAAAAAGGGGGTTATTCTGAGATGGCAGTTCTTATAAATCTGGTACCTTTCGAAACCAAGGTCATAAACAGATGGTCAAAAGGAATTTCTTTTTAATCGGGTTTTATTACTGCAATAATACCAAATGGGAGTAATTTGACTCCGCGGGTGTCCTAGCGTTTCATTTTAGTCTAGCATTGAGAAACGAAGCGGGGGACAAAATGAGCACTTACGAACGCGAAAAAGAATTTAGAACTGTTGTGAAGAGATTAGGAGGAAACCAAGATCACCTTCAACAAGAAAAAATTCAGAAAAGTAGATCCGGACTTTACTATATGCGTCCCAGAAATGATGACAGAAAAATATCAGTGTCCTGTTCAGAATGAAATAAACTAATCTGCAAAAGGCATGTTATCATATTTTGTGAACATTTTTCAAACGATAAGCAGATGGAATGACTAAAATGTAGCTAAGTTATATTTTTATAAAAAAATAGTACATATATTATGCAATAATTAGTAGAATTGTATCGATTAATTTTGTAGTTTAGACATCGTTTACTCAAAAAGTTTCAATGCAAAGAATATCAAATATGTGTTTCTAAATATTGATACACCTATTATGTGTACTTTAAAAAAGTCAGTTGTAGAAATTTTATATATTTTATCGCAAAAATCTTTAGTCGAAACTTTTATGTGTACATTTTTCAGTAAAAATACATGTTCAACTAAAAGTCGATTTTCAGCAATAAATGCCAAAATGTATCGCGTTAAATTGTTTTTAACTCTTCAGATTGGTTCGTAATTTAATGAAAAAGTTTTATTTTAGCCTAATCATATATTGCAAGCGTATTATGCAACGAACAAGAATGGGGTAAAATTTGTCCCGCGCGTGTACTAACGTAGCAGAAGGAGCGCGTGTGCTGACGAGTTAAATCATTCCTTTTCTTTAAACTGTAAATATTTCTTTTGTAAATATAATTGTGTTTCAATAAACTGTCTTTGTATTAACATTAAGCCTTTTCATTTAGTATTAATTCTACTAGACCACTGCCGAGTCTTGAACCCCCATTTCTACATCTATATAACATGGAACAGGAAAATAAAGAGGGGAATGGGAACTTCTATAGATAAGAAATTGAAAAATATCTGTACTGTAAATTTTGTTCTGTTTTCTTTTCTGAGAATATATTCTCGAAAGAAACTCTCTCGATATATTCCAGGAACATTCGAGAGAGGGTTGGCGAAAAGAAATTCATACTTTCGGTTTGGGAATTATATGATAGGAATGAATTCTTTCACAATCACGACGCAACAAGTACCATTGGTTGATACCAAAGCATAAATTTCCGAGAAAATCTGCAAATAAAATAAATTTTTATGAATATGATTTCAAAACTGCCTTGATAAATAAATAACTTAAATCATTCTCAGAATTGAATACTTGAACCTATGTTTTTGAGAAAAATATCATCATATATATACAAAATAAATATAAATACTAATAAAGGGAATTTTTAATTGTGGAAGAGTTAAAAATGCAAAAATAATAACAGACAACGATAAGAAGTAAGAATCCCGTGGATGACTTCATCAGAGGCCATTCATCCATGCAGACTGAAGACCAGAATAGGTTTTCTGTAGAGGAAAAAGACTTTAAGGTCTGAATTTAATATTAATTTCCTTTAAGACCTGAACCCATTCCAAAATATATTAGAAAGAAAAACATTTATCCACAAAGAAGACATTTTTTAGATATTCAATCATATTTATACATTATTTCAAATATGGTTATATTTTGTCTTATTTGACAAGAAGAAGAAGGTGGAAAGTGACAACTGCATGAGATCTTCTTGGGGACGGTCCTAGGTTTCCCTAACTATTGTGAAGTGTCGTGGAAATCACCTAAAGCGGCCCTTAACTGTTTAAACTTCCAATAAACACTAAAATTTCACCCACAACAGCTTAAATCCACCCTCCCTGTCATACAACCTTCATCTTTGATAAAATTAGGTCTTGATCCCACGTCTGTCAGGTCCCGAAGCCAAGGAAAGGTGAAGAACTAAATATGTACATACGAACTGATACATAAATTGGGCATGGTGTGACCAAGCACAATTGGGCTTTGTAATGAATCGCTGCAAATTAAGGTGTCAGTTGCTTAGGTAAACCTGGAAGTGACCGGTGTCTTTGAATGTAAAACATACGTTCCCACCACAAGATCGGTCCGGGGGTCATCCGTCACAATGTAAATTATGAAAGAATGCCATAAGGAAGAACACCATCAAAAGTCTTAATTAAAGCCACAGCTGCCCATTGTGGACTTCAGGAGGTACAAATTGAGACATGTAGAGCAACAATTCCAAGGGAAAGAATTTAGTTGCTGAATCACATTGAACAGTAGGGAGTTGTTAAGTCGTGCATCTCATAAACAAATTTTGTGTCGGTACTTAATATCTTAATATTTCGTTCCTATTTACTATCGCTCAAGAAGCAATGGAAATAAAAACACGTATTTCCATTACAATAAACAAATTATTTAATATCTATCGCAATCTATTTGCAAGCGAGCGACCCCATTCAAATGCTTCTTTCTTATTATGCAGAATAATAAAAAACATTAGATTTTTCCCGTAAAAGTTTTTATTTGGTATTTGGAATCGTCCTTCAATAGACGATTAACGTCTTACAAAAAATCTATCCGCCTTGCCTCATTACATTCCAATAGTTATTGATCGCCCGTTTCGACAAGTTTCACGAGAAAATTGAAAATGAAAACCTTCGTCTTTTCCCTGGTTCCACATCTTTTTTCATTTTGTTATATTTCTTTTCTCATTTTATTATTTTCTTCAGTGCTTAGGTAGTTATAGTCATCCAAGAAATAGAGGTAGGATCATCATCTTAAAAATTTAATAACAAAATGCATAGATAAATGTTCGCCCTTTAAAGAAGCTCTACGAGTTGCCGATATTTGTTACAGCCCCTTTGTTCTAAGGTGTTTCATGAAAATTTATTTTCCCCCGTGAAGTATATAATTTCGATAAATCTCTTTCCGATAAAGGTACGCGAAGAAAAACTAACGAAAACTAGTTTTCCACAATGAACATGACAGATATTAACAGTTTCCAGCAATTCATTTTTCCTAATGGGAAATATGCACACATGTACTTATCCTGCGTCTTAATAAAACAACTTATTTGATACTATAAGTTAATTAAAAAATACTAAAATGCAAATAATCGATTTTGTGTAATTTGAAAATATTCATTTTGTTAATATGTGTAACTAAGGTTAGTTGAGAAGAGGGAGGAATTTAGTGTACAAAAAAACATGTACAAAAGTACAAAAAATTGAACCATCATCTACATATGGAATGTATCCAAACATTTCTAAAATTATCCGAATGATTATCAATATTCTTATCGGCGCTCCATAACCAAGAATTTTCTTCAGATAACCTGAATTTTGTTTTAACCAATAATTAAATCAACAAATTTATCTCTAATAAAAGGCATTTAATAATTTCTTCGTCGCTTGAAACTGGAGAAGAATTATTATTGTCTTTCTTCTCAAGTACAAAACATTATTTTTTAAAAATAAAGATAAAGATCGTTATATTTTATCTTTTAACAAAACATTTCCTATAGACTATCATATGTATAAGGTCACTTTGTGGAATTAATTCAGGGTTAACAAAAGACTGTTTAATAGATTCAAAGAAAAAGGTTGAACGACGCAATTGGTTTGTATTCGTAATTTTAAAAATTGCATAAATATCAATAATTTTATTCATTGCTTTTAAAATTAAGTTTAAACATTTGTAAAATGTGAAAGAAAATCAGTATAAAAAGTTTTAAATTTGTTGAATTATCTACGAATCAACATATATTTTTCTTTACAATTTATTACATTTTTTTATATAGATGAATTACTGAACCTCGATATCGGAAATTACCTTTTCTGAAAATTTATATCCCAAAATTAAACTCCAATATTAGTTTCAAGAAAAGTCTTAACAATGAAATCGATTCCCATAGTTAATGTAATTAAAACATTATTCTGATTCTTTTTTTAAATATAAAAGTAATTTAAACTTTAATTTTTAGTACATGGTCGTAAAGCTTACGAACTGGGTTTATGATAAATTTTAAATTAAAATTGTATTAAATTTTTCAAAAATTTACGAATTTAT
>BGPR01006137.1:17246-57429 GCA_013235015.1 Araneus ventricosus | reverse complement strand
GCGTTCTCCCAATGTTTTATATTAAATGAAGATATTACTTAGGTTTTAATTGGGAGAACAAGGCTTGGACTTTGAATGAAGCTTGGAAACTGAGTGCTTAGGGAGTAAACTTGAAAAAAGAGGATGTGTGATTTATTGTGTAGTTTTTCAATAAAACGATTTTAATATACTGGAGTCTGCCAAAAATTGAAAAAATGTCCATTCAATGTTCATTGCAACGACAAACAGAAAAGAATATATAAAACTATCAAAATATAGTTTTCAATATACACAAATAGTTTCTAATTTTTAGAAAATGAAACGGAAAATTTGAATGAAATTTTGTGGGCAGCTTTTTTGGTATAGGATTTCAGTGATTCTAAAAATTCTATTTTATTATTTTTAAATCTCTGAATGCTTAAATAAATGTACTGTGTACGTACAATTTTACTTCTTCAAATATCGTTCCATCAGCTATCTCTTCTTCAAAATCGAACTTATAAAAATTCTGTGCGGCCCTTTGTTTTTGTGTACATTTTTATGTTATTTTTATTATTGTATTAATTTGTTTTTCATCTTTCTCCTTTCCATTTTTGTTTGTGAATGTATTTTTTACTCTCCGAATAGTTTCTACATTGTATTTAGTTTTTTTTGTCCAGTTTTTTTATGTATAACTGTGTAATTTTGTGTTTTTTCAAAGTTTTATTTTACTCTGTATTACCAAACTATTTCTATAACGTACAGCACAACAGTAATCCTTCCTAATGAAATAGCTCCTGTAAATACTTGTAAACTTGTTGCGTTTTTAATTAGGCAGCAGTATAGAGAATTGCCAAGATTATTATTTACGAAATATTTGCATTTATTATTTACGAAATATTTGTAGATAGTACAATGATTAAATGTTATGTAGAAAGATGTTATATTTCTTCTTAGGTACTTTATTATTAATTTCTATATCGCATTTATTGTAGCAGTGTAGGAAATCTAGACTCATTATTCATGACAGCACTTTTTGTTTGATTTTCGAAATTTTTCCTTCGAAATGAAGAAGCTGTACTTAAGTATCTAAAGTAGTTGCAGAATACACATTAGTAAATATTGTCTTATACCATCGCACAATACACACTTTATATAAGCATTTCAACTTTAACCAGTATCTCTCTCGTCTGCCTCAAAGTTTCAAATCTGTTGAATTTTCGAGGGTATATTCTCGAGAATCAAACAGGGTAAAATTTTCAGAGCCATTAACTTTCTGTATAACAATTTTCAACCTTTGAAGTTAACATTATATCTTTATTCGTATCACTTGAATATTTCTTTGTTTGCTCGTTTGACTTATATTATTATACTTGACTTATATATTATTATATTATTATTAACGAAAATAAGTCAAAAGAGAAAATTTTCAAAGAACTAGAGGCTGTTTGCAGAAGAATCAGAGTTTATTCAAATGTTACTTGCTGTCTCTACACAGTTATTGAATAGACAATGATTTTGCTTTTAATTTGTAAAGGAGTTAGAACTACTGGATTGAATGGCCACTTTTTCTCTGATTTTGTTCAAAATCGCAATAATATTGTGCACTTTTGAGTTTCTGGTTGTAGTTATTTCTTTAACCCTCTCACACAGAGAAAGGCGGCCCCGGGCGGTCTAAAAATTTCCCGACGTCGCTTTAATTACATTATGTAATTAAAGCGACGAATGCCGGTTTGAGGCGGTTGGTGTCTTTTGAGGGGAGGTGACGTTCTGAGATGGCTTTGGAGATAAGCGCGATGGGGGGCCAAATTATCCTTTTCACCCACAACCCATTTCCATGCGCCTTAAGGGAAGATTATAGCAGGGGGTGGGGTGGTGGGTAAAATTACCACCCAGGTTGGGAGAGTCGAATTCATGTTGCTTCCTCACAAAAAGTCCCGGTTTTGAAGGGGCTAGAAGAAAAAAATTCGGCTCGGCGTTAAAGAGTTAAAAATAATATCAATTGCTTAGTAAGATTGACATGTGTTGCATACACACGAATGTTAGTTCGAGACTCGCATATCTATCCTGATCAGCTCTCAGTTTACGTGGACTACTCCTTAGGAGACATTCTCTTCCAAATTTCTGCCCCATATTAGTCATAGAGAGCGAGAAAATATATGCAAAGCTCAACAAATCCTCCTGTACGGCTCTTTTTCCATGGGATCGGCAACATTAAATTAAACTTGGCCATCAATGGTTAATACTGAGGTTTCACTAAGTTTTAAAATATAAAACTGGTTATTTTATTGAGCAGAAAATTAAAAATACAAGTTGGATAAGATATTATTGATTAAACTGAAAAATGTGTCTTTTTATGTAAATTAAACAGTAGAACCGTTATGTAAATTAACCGTAGACTTCAGAATAGCAGGAAAGTAACAAAAAAATTCCAAGAGGATTATCTTTAAAACAGAACAAAACAATAATAGAAAATTTAATTGGTTGGAAGAGTTATTTACTTTCATAATTATAAAAGCTTAAAAAATTTAAAGTTGGACGTCGCAATAGATTGATTTAAATTATCTAAAATCACTGGATTTTATTAGTTTGCTGATTTTATTCTGTTCGAAAATCCTTTTAAAGGTGTAATTAGACTTAATCCGCTTCGCTTCATGTAAAAAATTTTAATTTGGTGACAAAATTCGAAATGATGCTTATGATGACTAATATTGCAGAATTAGATGCTAATTAATTTTAGATTCCCCAGTAAAAAAAAATTCTTCAAATAAAAGAGACTTCTAACTTTTTATGCTTATTAAATGGAGTATGTACTGCATTATAAATATGCATATTCATTAAATGCAGAAGATTTTATAAAACATGCTTATATGTATTATATTCGCATTTATAAATTGCTTTTTTTAATTAATATTTTCATATTTTGCTTCTGCAGAAATTATTTCTATTTACTTATGTTTTAATATCTTGTATGACTAAAACAGCGAGATATCATGAGGAAATGTGATTTTTAATCAATTGTTTCGGATTTATTATAATTTTTTTCATTTAAGTGGATATCAAAGCAAACGATCAGAGGAAACAATTTCAAATTATGAAAATCTGTATGATGATTAAAACTTACGAATGTTTCTAAAGTAAAAGGGAGGAACAAACAGTTTTCGAAATACTTCAGCTGGAAGTTGAGACTCTAAAATTCTCGAAAAATTTTAAGATAATCGTCATTAAATATAATTTAATTATGTATTATCGATCGGTATTGAATATTTTTCACCAAATTATATGCTTGATATTTATTTGATTATCTTTCGTTTTGAATAAAGAAGATATTAAAAAACAATAGTTCCATGAAGACGATGTTTGTTGCTACTTTAGATAGCGATTGGTGGTTTAAAATTTGAAAAATAAATGACTGATAAATATTATCTGATTATTCCATTTTTCAGTGACTTGTTCCTTTCAGTGTAACAGAACGAGCATATTTTCCTTATACCATGAAATAGTTTGAAAACAATCACTTATCGCAACAGTAACAAGTGAAAGAGGTAAACAGGCGTAGCAGAGAGCACAGGCAAAGATACTTATTCTGCCTTATCTCGTTTTATTTGTAAACTTTTCAGAAACTCATTCAAATTTTCAATTCTGACGATGCAGGCGGATATAATTTAGTGGATTTCACCTCATATAAAATTTTATTTACATTTTTCAAGATATCGGATTTTTATGGTCCTTCCAGAGAAAAGTTTATTTTCCTTATAACATGAAAGAGTTTTGAAAACAATCACTTATCGCAACAGTAACAAGTGAAAGAGGTAAACAGACGTAGCAGAGAGCACAGGCAAAGATACTTATTCTGCCTTATCTCGTTCTACTTGTAAACTTTTCAGAAACTCATTCAAATATATCTTCAAATTTTCAATTCTGACGATGCAGGCGGATGTAATTTAGTGGATTTCACTTCATATAAAATTTTATTTACATTTTTCAAGATATCGGATTTTTATGGTCCTACCAGAGAAAATAATATTTTCCTTATACCATGAAAGAGTTTGAAAACAATTACTTATCACAACAGTAACAATTGAAAGAGGTAAACAGGCGTAGCAGAGAGCACAGGCAAAGATACTTATTCTGCCTTATCTCGTTCTACTTGTAAACTTTTCAGAAACTCATTCAAATATATCTTCAAATTTTCAATTCTGGCGATGCAGGCGGATGTAATTTAGTGGATTTCACTTCATATAAAATTTTATTTACATTTTTCAAGATATCGGATTTTTATGGTCCTACCAGAGAAAAGAGTATCGGGGTTTACGTCTTGCAAATAACCCATCCATCACGTCTTACTATATTCTATTAGATATCGATCTCCTGTTTCGGCGGGGATCTCGAGGAAATTGAAAATGGAAGCTTGCGTCTCATTTCTTTTCCTTCTTTCACTATATTTTCTTGAGTCTTATCTTATACCCCTGCTGTAGTGATCCGAGAAATAGGTGTGGGATCTCCACCTTAAAGGTAGAATGAAAACAAAAGAACCTTTAAAGAACTCGAAGAATTTATATGAGTCACAGCTCCAAAAGTGTTAAAATATGATCGTAGGTAATTATTTTTTCCTGGAGAATATATTCTGCTTAAATCTCTTTCCGATAATTATGTGCAAAAATAATGGTTTCTCATAAAAATCTTTAGATTATTACAATTTTTTGCTCTACTTTCTTGTTATGGATTTTCGAAAGATCTTAATATTTTTGTATCTTAAATTCACGGATGTAAATAAGATTAAACATTTTCTAAAGTACTATCCATCCCATATAAATGAACTTTGTTTTTGATTGCAAAATTTGAATAAATTATCGATCCATGAAAATAACTGCGGAATCTTGCTTCAAGATATTTAAATTACTAAAATTTTGGCCACCTACTAGTTTGTCCGAATTTATTATCGACTAGACGCCTTCGGCGACCAGTTTGACCGCCGGAAATAAAATGTGAACTAAATCTGTTATGCATAATTTTATATTCATGGTTCCCTTCAACAAAGTAGTTTTAAATTTCTTATTTTTCTTAGCTTTCATCAATGCAAGAGACATATACAATTAAACATTTCTTTAAACAAATGGTTTGAAATGCATTGCAACAATGAAAAGTATTGTTGTAAATTAAGCCAAAAAATATTTTTAAAATGTATTAAAATTAGAGAAAAATCGTACGCCAACTTAACTGATATCATTGATAAGGTATTTTTTAAATTTTCAGATGGTGTGAAAATAATTTTTGTGCTGTAATATTTTTGGAAATTGTTAAGGAAATGCCGCTGAACTTTAGCTTAATTTTTAATTAATTTTAATTCAAAATAAAATTTCTAAAAACCGATTGCGAGGTGGCCATTCCCACCCTCCAAAGTATGTCTGTGCCAAATTTCGTTGGTCTAAGCCTAACGGTCTGTCCTGTAGCGCTCCAACACACACACACACACACACACACATTATCCTTTATTATTAGTAGCATAATATTCACGGTTCCTTGAACAAAATATTTTTACTTTTAAATTGAGATTGAAACTTAAGAAGTCTTATTTTAGTAGCCTCACATCTATTCTGCTCATTCTGTAATATATGAAACGATGCTATATCAAATAACATCAGAATTGCTTAAAAAATGAAACAGTCCGCGACATCTAACATCTTATTGCACGTTATTCAACCCTTTAAAGGGTCTCTTTTGCCTAGTAATGCTATAGAAAAATACTTTGGGATTGAGATTTATTTAAGAAAAGAAATTCATTTAGTTTATTCGATGAACATTATTTTTTGTTAATTAATTTTGCTAATTAATAATTAATCATCAAGTTCAGACACTTCGTTATAATTTGAGAAAAGAAATTGGCGAGAACTAATGACAACCTTAAAAATGCTTTTAAAAATTAATGAATTTGATGGTATGGATGCTTACCATGGCCATACAAAGGATTGTAGAACAAAAAATGTAGCACCTCATTTAATACAAATGTTACATTCTGTAAATTCTCTTTCTTATTCGTAATTTAAAATGCTCAGGTGGTTTAAAAATAAAATTGATATGGCGCAATTTACTCGTATTATGTGGACATGTTAACTGGATTGAAGCACGTTGATAAAAAAATTAAATAGCAAATAAAATCATCCGCAATACTTGATATATTTTCTAATATACTCAATATATTATTTGTCTTTGTTTAGAAATTCCACAAAAAATTAATGGAGTAAAATTTAATTATGTCATAGTAAAAAAATATTAAACATAAACAGAATCTTCATTACTTAGCGTTTAACAATGAAATAAATACAAAAGTTGAAATGTATTTTGAAAAAATGAAGACGGCTTCAATCTCATTTCAACAATGAAAAGTGTTGCTGTAAATTATGCATGAAAATATATTTATAAAATTGTAGGGGTAGGTGCTGTACCGTGGACAGTGTTGTACCTCGGCCAATTGTAGATATATCAAAACGACAGTGTAGAGAAATTTGTTTCCCGGCCCAAAATGTTTAGTTTAGATTGGCAACACTGTCACCTTGCACGTGGTCATCTCGGGTTGAAAGTTTTCAACTGAAATGAAGAAACAATTTTTCGGATGCCGGCGCAAGCTTCTGGAAGAGTTAAATTTTCCTCCTGTTTTCTAGAAAAATATTTTATTTTTATTTTTCACCTGTTCTCCCTTTTAGTTCCAAAACTGACACACACATTGAAAGGATTTTTTTTATCAATAAAAGCATAAATTATTACCTCAGAGTAAATTAAATAATATGCGAGGAAGTGATGTACCTCGAACAAGTGCATCGCATTGTGACTTGGCCACCTGTAAACAGCATAGAGCAGTGTTGTATCAACATCAAAAAGTGGGTTTGAGATAAATTTTTGTCGTAAATAAACACACAAAGCATTATGTGGGATGGTTAAGGGCCTGCCATATGAACAAGTCGTAGTCAAATTGCTAATACAGAAAGAAAATATATTTGCATGGCCAGATTTTGAATATGTTTTCAATATATTGTCATGATTCGCCTGCCTTAATTTATTGCCGAGACTAATATAAATGTCCGGTGTCGTTTTATAACTATAACCTTTATTAGTTTAGTTTTTTTCCTTGTTTGGAGAATTGCTTTTTAAAAATTTATATAAAGAATTTGTTTCGTTACTCTATTAACTCTACTAATAATAAAGCAGATTTTGTGTGTCTGTGTTTCTCTGTGTGTCTCGGCTCTCTACAGCGCAGACAGCTGGATCTAGACGTGCAAAATTTGACGCAAATACACCTCAGAGGGTGTGAAATTCACACCCTCTGAGGGTGGGCCGAAAAACACTTTTTTTCGAAATCGCTATTCTAATAGTGCGGAAAGGGTTCTCTCTGGGTTCAATAAACACGATGTAAAATAATTTTTTGATTGGAAAATATCTTCTGCCCAAGCATCGCACTTGGAGTTTGGAAATTTGGGTAAAAATTGGCAATCTTTACTCGGCGTAGGAAATATAATTATTTTTCAATATTGCTATTCTAATAGTGCGGAAGAAGTGTCTACTAGGATAAATAAGAAAGATGTAAAATATTTTTTCTATAGAATAATATCTTCTGTTTCCGCATCGCAATTGAAATTTTGCAGTTTTTGAAAAAAAGTGCACTTTTTTATGTGTTATAGAAATAAGTCAAACGTGAAAAATAGATGGGTACAAACACTGTTTATTGTTGTATTCTACTGTACAATTGATTATATTACCTGAAAATTATTAAATAGTTCCTGAGTCATAATATATTAATATAATATTTGTTAATGATATTGTAACCATAGAATGTTATGACATGCCAATACCAAAAGTTTACTTGCATTTAATCAAGAGGAAGAGGCTTGAAATCAGCCTTATTGTCGAATTCAGGCATCGGGAGAAAATGTGGATCTAATGAACCCGTCTCTATTTTGAAACCCATAGACCTTAATGGATGCTTCTGTCACTAACTTGGCGCACCATTTCCACTGCCTGAGTGTCACATGGGAAGTGAACGAAGTCCCATTCTGGATTTTTCTTATCACGCACAATGGATCTAAATAAGGCAGTGGATATATTACGGAGGATTGATGGCGAAGTAATGGTAATTGAAGACCAGTCAATCATTTCCTTATAGTCGGCTGCTTCAAAATTTAGTTATGGTGGAGAAAGACACGTACTGACTTTACATTGGAAGATGACACTCTAGACTTCATTGTACGTGATGCAGCAAGTTCTCTGATGTACACTCTTTCATACTTCAACATACATAGCAAGATATTCTCAGGATGAGCAAAGAACTATTTTCTACAAATTACTCCATCAACGACGTCCTTGAGGTCTTGAGATAAATACTTGGATCTAGAAATAGTATTCCACACATGTTTAGCTCAATATTTCAGCGAGTGTTTAGACTTTATATTAAACCAGTTTGGAGAGCAAACTTTCATAACAAACTCAGCGATTTGTTTCAACTTCAAAGAATAAGCTGGAGAACTAACATATAATCTTAGAGCTATGTTGGCTGTTGTCAGCCAGCGTGAACGTGATAATGTATCAGGACTGCGTCTAGCCAGCTCATCAGAATAATTTCCCAATCGCAACGCTTGAGATATTTCTAATAAGTATATTTGATCCTTGCTTAAGTCACGTCTATCAGTTGTTGGTAAGGAGCGCCTTCCCAAAATTACCAGAATATTTTTTGGACCATTTCTTGGCACATGCAACGTTTCAAACAGATGCCTCAGAGTAAGTGTTCATTAAAATGCAGGAGACATATTACCCACTGCATAGGTTTACCAAGTTTCAATTCCAAACACCGAATTACACCGGATTTCCATCCGATATTAACAGATGTGCCGTCACAGACAACTGCCAAAAGTTGTGAAAGATCTCTTGTGATTCCTTGAAATTATCCGATAATAGTCTCGGAAATCTGTTTTGCGGTGCCAAATGATGGACTCAAATGAGTAATGTAACGTGAACCCAGTTCTTCAATAAGACATAAACGTTCCTCTTTTGCTTTTCTCGTGTATCTTTTAGTATCTATTCTCTCCTCTATCAATGTAGAATCTTTATGACCATCGAAATACTGAACCTTCAACGGTAATGCCCGAGTTTCACTTAAAGCCTGAAATTTTAAATCCTTTCTAACTTTAGTCTTTTCCCTTCGCAGCTTCTTTTCGTCAACCACCAAATCTGAGTTGTTGCTAGTTATAAGACCGACATCGTGAAGAACTCTTGAAGCAATTGCAGCCACAGCCCGGTCCGAGACGCCAAACCTGTCGCCAACCACAGCAGTTGAAGGGAAGCCAAGTCGCATTTGTGATGATTTTGCTACAAACGGAGTTAATTGTTTGTACTTAGGATCAGTAAGAGAGATTAAGCGGTTCGATGTTGATGGTTTGTAAGTGTTCAGATTTAAAATTACTTCAGATATATCTGAAGAACAATCCGTTTCTTCATCTTCATAATCTACATACTCTGTGTTAGGCGTTGCTTGTGTATGATTTAAACATACATTGCGAGCCTTTCTATCAGCATTATCAGCAATATTCCGAAGTCGATTCCTGTATGAAAAGAGAAGAAAAAGTGTACTTTTTCACAAAAATTGCTAAGATTCAATTGCGATACGGGAACAGAAGATATTATTCTATCGAAAAAATATTTTACACCTTTCTTATTGAACCCAGTGGGCACCTTTTCCGCCTTATTAGAATAGCAATATTGAAAAATAATTATATTTCCTGCAGCGAGCAAAAATTGCAATTTTTACCCAAATTTCCAAAATCCAAGTGCGATGCGGGGTCAGAAGATATTATTCAATCAAAAAAATATTTTACACTGTGTTTTTTGAACTCAGAGAGAACCCTTTCCGCACTATTAGAATAGCGATTTCGAAAAAAAGTGTTTTTCGGCCCACCCTAGTGTGAATGTGCACAATAAAACGATTTTTTCAAAAATTTAATTAGAATTTCATTTAATTAAAAATTAAACAAAATTAGTGCGTTTGTTGGCGATAACTTTCAAAACTACTACAGCACAAAATGAATTTTTACAACATCTCAAAATTTAAAAATTATCTTGTCAATGATTTCAATGAAATTGACGTCCGATTTATTATAATTTTCGCAATTTTTAAAATATATTTTTATGCATAATTTACAACAATGCTTTGGGTTGTTGCAATCAACTCAAACCGTCTTTCTTGTTTTTATAAATATTTAATTGTGTGTTTCTCTTTTGTTGTTGAAAGATAAGGAATGAAGATTCTGCTTATATTTTCATATTCTTTGGTTATAGCGTAATGAATTTTACTTAATTTTTTGTGCATCAATTTTTTAGAAAGTTGTAAATGTGGTATGTTTCTAAAGCACCCAAAATTTTCAGTTTTAGACTTGAATTGACCACTTTTTTTAAGTGAAAAAAAAGTTACCAGAACCTTCCCCTACGGTTAGCCTTGTTTCTAAAATATGGCAAAATCTGGAGCTGTATGGTTTTGTTGGCCAATACTACATTTAAGGTTTCGGCAGTTTTTTCAGTTTTAGATTTGGTATTTTTTCTTTTTTATTTTCATTCCGTTTTTTTATTAAATATTTTCATTTTTATTTCATTATATTACTTATAAAGTGTTCAGATTTTTATACATTTTCTATATACCTCCATACAATGAATTTTCATAAGTTAATGAACCAAATTATTCAACCCTTTTCATTAGCGGAAGTCTTTTCACAAATTCATCCAAGAAAGTGGCAATGATTAGTTTCCAGCAGTCATCTTCATGCATCTTGCTATTCGCGACATAATAATTTCTCATGATTTAAATGCTTCTAAACCCAATTTCCCTATCTTCCCCCGAGTCAGATTCATCCTTACTATTTTCAGCAACAGCATTTGAGTCTTCAATACATGTGCGCACTTGCATAATTAAAGAATCCTTCTAGACTGAATCAAATATCGTTTTGAATTTGTTTATAAGGGAAATAATATTGGAAATGGAACGTGACTGTTTCTAACGTCCAACATTAATTCGAGGCGTAGTGATAAATTATGGTTAAGTGGACAAGGTCCGAATTGTATTCGGCAGCAATGGCATTCCATGCTGACATTGAAAACACCGGAAAAGAATAATAGGAAATTACTGTTAACGTTTGGCCATTTTTCGCTTTGGTTTTTACAATCTCTACTAATAATAAAGGAGCATGTGTGCGTGTGTGCTGTCGCTCTACAGGGCAGACCGCGGAACTTAGAGCTACGAAATTTGGCACAAGCATTCTTTGGAGGGTGGGAATGTGCATCTCGGAGCAGTTTTTTTAAAATTTTAATTAAAATTTTAATCAATAAGCGAAATTGTGGCGTTTTTCCTTAACTTTCGAAACTATTAGAGCACAAAAATCATTTTTACACCATCCGAAAGCGCAACAAATTATCTTTTCAATGATATCAATTAAGTTATAGTAATTTTTTTATTTAATTTTAATAACCTTTAAAAATATTTTTGTCATAATTTACAACAATACTTTTCATTCTTACAACGCAATTCAAACCCCTTTCATTGTTTAAATAAATATTTGTTTGCATGTTTCTTTTTTCATTGTTGAATACTAAGGTAATATCTTAGTGTTTAATGATACTTTTTAATCAGCATAATTTCATACAGCTAATATGCGGATGGACGTAAAAGGTGCTGCGACATTTTAAAGTTAAAATCAAATGCATATTGTGCAAGAGACAGAAGAGAGTGAAATTGATGCCGAAAATGGCAATTGTATGCTATATGACACAGACATTTACTCGACTCCATTAGGGACGTTCACGCAGACAATGAACAGAATAGGTGCAAGGCTATTGAAAGAACATGGGTTAAATATCTATCGAAATTTGAAATTTAAAATTTCTTTGTTAAGGGAACTATGAATATCAATTTATACATAAGAGATTCAGTTGAAATTATATTCCCGGCGAACAAGCTGGTTGCCGAAGAAGATCATGGCATTGTATGATACATGACACATGGAGTTGCTGAACTCCATTAAAGATGTTCATGCAGACGAAGAACAGAATAGGTGGAAGGCTGCTGAAAGAACCTGAGTTAAATGTCTATCACGATTTAGAATTTGAAATTACTTTGTTAAGGTAACCATGAATATCAAACTATACACAAGATATTCAATTGAAATTATATTCCCGGCGAAGAAGCTGGTCGCCGAAGGTGGCTAGTGATAAATAAAATTAGAAAGAAATGTTATCTATTTCAGTATAGGGAATTCCACTATAATTTTTCCATGGTTTTTCCGAGTAAAATGGCACTTTTTGATTGGTTAATTCGAATTAACGTGTACAAAAATAATTAACAATATAATAAATAATAAAATAAGTGCAACTTACAAATAAGTTAATTAATATGTATATTAATAATAATAAGTTAAATAAACAAATAAGTTAATTAATATCTTCATTAATAATAATAAGTTAAATAAACAAATAAGTTAAAACAATATTTGAACACTATTTTTTTACTTAGATTATCCTCGAATTCTGCCCTAATTTTCAAACTGAAATGTTTGAATCCAGGTAAATTTTGAGTTCTTTAGTACAAGAACCAATTTTGGGTAAGCTGCGCCAGATAATTAGTGAAATGTAGAGACCAAAAACTACAAGGAACAGAGTGAAGCGTGCACTTTAAAATCCTAGTCTTAAAGGAAAATGTCAAGAACCTCACATTCAAATGTGAAGTCTTAAAACTAATGCCTCTAAATATGGAATGGAAAATAAGTGTGAAAATCCGAGAAGGCTAGTAAAGATCAGAAAAAAAAATTAAATAGAACAATGCGATATCCTGAATGTCGGTAAGAATAGGCAATTACCAATCGTTATCTGTTATTCCAACAATTTGTTGGTGTTAGCAAATAGGGGTTTTAATTTTTTATTCAAGTTTTTCGACGGTCACTTATGTATTGTAAGTCATGCAATCCAAGACTTCTTCACAAATTCTTGGTTGGATGTCTTAAGGTTAGGTAGTGTTTAGAGTAGAAATTTATTTCTAACTTGAATTTATTGACTGTTTTACATACACTTGAAATTTACCCTGGTAATTTTAGAAGTTCCAAAAATACTCTTAGAATCTTTACGTTTCTATGAAGCTATTGGAGATGTAGCAGGAATGCAAAGTTTTCTTTCAGAGACAAAATTAGATGTAAAACTACAAACCAACGATTTGCTCTTCAGATCTGAATTTTGAATAGTTAATGTTGCAATAATAATCTATATATATAAAACGTTAAAGTACGTGGCGCAGAAAAGAGGATAATTTCTCTTTTGCCTATGGCAACGATCAGTCTGTTTACAAAACAAAACCAGTATCCCCCTCCATGTTAGGGATAACTTCATAGTCATAGCCCGTTACTATATTCGTTCTGGTGTAAAATAACTTTTTCTGGGAAAAAATTAATTTAAATTCACAATATTTCTTACAATATAATGAAACTTTGAATGAAATTATTCAAAAGAGATCAGTTAGAAATGAAGTAGATGGGCTTAGGCGAGCGAGAGAACGTTTAGATGTACGTCAAAACAGTTGAGATCAGCCAAGATAAAATTGTGTCAATTCACTAATTGAGGTGAACACCTTAGAACTTAGTATTATGGGAATTGTACAATGGTTACTTTTCTGTTATCCGCAAACCACTTGCCGCCATTTTTTGTCTTGGCAAATTTTCTTGAAGCCCTGAATCGCAATTTGGTTCTCTCGCGTGTTTCGTTTTTCATTGGTTTGTTTCAAAACTTCGGAAACATCCCAGTACATCGTTTGTGAATGATGAATTGAGGCCAAATCTGGCTTTTCATCAATATACGCCAGAAACAATTCTAACGCATCGATATTTACTCATCAAAGTAAAAATTGGTGGGTCATTTCGATACGAAATCTCAGACTGTGATTGTTCTGCACTGGATTCAATGATTCAGCTTGAATTTTTTTCCTTTATTTAAACATACTATGCTTAGTTAATTTTTATATCAAAGTTTATGCTTATTATTAGATGCTTAATCAAATTTTATAAAGAAGCTGAGTTAATTTTTATAACGAAAATATATATTCACATTTTAACTCAAAACAAAGAATTTACAAAAGCCATAAATTGCAAATAATTGATAAATATTGTTTAGCAACGGATTCTGAAAACCTCCGAGCTTTTGCGCATGCGCCGGGAGGAGTTATTTTCATCAAAATAGGGGGAAGTGAAGAATGGAAGGGTGATGTTCACAGTTTACTGAGCGTGATCTAACAAAGAACTCCGTAAATGCTCTCATATGACTCAGAGCCTGACACCCGATGTAAAATCGTCCAAAAATTGTAATCTCAGAATCCGTTCCTGAATAGTAGTTCATTTTAGAAATATTGCCGCTGCGTAAATGTTTCGAACTGCGTTCTATTATTTTTTTTAACTTTGTGCATTCATAACTTCCTCCTGACTTTTGTTTCACAAAAATTTATATCGATATTAAATTTATTTTATTTTTATTTATTTACTTTTGTTGAATGAATGTTTAGTTGATCGGAATCCGTTGTTGAACAGTAATTGTCTAAGCCTATTTTGCTAATATTTTCTACGAGAAGCTAATTAAAACTCTAAAAAGTGTTTAGGCTTATTTTTTCATTTCACACAGTCAATGTCATGATAAAATTCATGGTAGCAAATGTCATTAAAAACTGGAGAATAAATATTCTGTATATAGAATATTTCTTCAATATACAGCGAGTCAAGATTTAAGAAACTCTCATGTCATAGCATCGCAAATAACCGTCAGCGAAGACCGGTACGAAATTTGCTGTTCCGAATCTATTCCAAAAATGCTTCGGCAAGCACAGAGAAAAGCATGAAATAGGAAGAACGCCGCGGGAATAAAAGGCGGAATGTGAACTTACAAAGATAAGAAATTGAAATATAGAAAATATTGGCACTGTAAATTTAGTTCTGTTTCCTTTCAAGCATATGCACTAGAAAATATTGCAGAGATATCTCCCTGGGACAGATGAAAGAGGAGGGGTGAAAAAGAAATATATGCATACGGAGGGATGAATAAACTGGGTATTTTATGAGGCGATTGCAATATTCTTAGGGGAAACTAGGGATACTTGACCCTACGTGATGCTCTCAGCTTGTGAGATAATTGGTAATTTTTGTGTGCCATTTTTATTTGACCTTTGGTTATATGGTCTATAGGAGGGGGTTTTCATTCTAAGCTGAAATATCATCTTAATGGTGTGTAGCTAAATATATTTTGGGGGTACAAAAGTAAATTTTCACTATTTATTCCTCAATGGAAAGGAAGTTTACTATTGAATATACGACGAATTAAAAAATTTCCGAGTTTTTAGCATGCTCCTAGCTTTTAATTTTATATAATATGTTATACAGAATCTTAATTCCAAGTAGTTTAATTTTTAGATTTTTTTAGAAAAAGTCAAGTTAGGGATACCTAACCCTAAAAAGTTAGGAATAAATGACCCTATCAAAAGCTATTGCAGCTCCGATGTCGTAGCCGATCGAAGCACATTTTGTGTTGGGGATCAGTTTTCTGGTGTTGGCAAAATGGCAACTCAAATATAGAGAATAATTACTTAAAAATTATTTACTAGTAATTATTTACTGAATAAATGTAATTTTTAATATGATAATTTCAAAAAATTCAATTAATTATTTTAGTAAGAATTTTAAAAAGAATTGAAATTTAATCAAACTATTTTTTCCTCGCCTGAAAGAAACATTTATTTATTTATTTACTATTTGATTAAAACTCTTTTGCTCAAACTATTTGTCACCGTTTGGTTTTATTTAACGTTTCGACATTTCTAATGAGTTTGTCTTTCTTTCTTGATTTGAATTTTCTCTTAAAATGTATTTTGATTATTTTGCTATTAATTTTTTTTAAATATTAGAAGAACCGAGTAAGTCGCTTAAGCTTCTCTATTTTTAGCTTTGTACAACATCTTTTAGATCCTTTTTACATTTCGGTGCTATTCTTTTTTCTTCGAATTTTCCAAGACTGGCATCTTTAACGCGCTAACTACGTTGCAGGTTCCCAGTTCCATTGCTGTAATTTTTATCATTTAATTAAATCAATATTTTAATTCCTTATCAAATTTTGAACTGATTTAATTTAATAACTAGATTTAATTTAATGACTAGATTAATTTAATTTATTAACTAGATTTTATTAATAACAACTGCGTTTTATTTATTCGATTTATTTTTGTATTAGTTTCATTAATATTTTCCGATAATAAACACCTTTCGTAATTCAGTAGTATTAACCTAATATCTAAATTTCGCGTACATACAAATTATCAAAAGAAGTTAAATAATCTTTGCATGTAGGTTCAAGTATCCCTAAGGTTAGGGATACTTGACCCTAGGTTATTTCATAAAATATATTTATTTTATTATTAAATGAGATATCAGTTTAGCATAAGTACATTTATCCTTCTTAAAAACGAATCTTTTGGTGATGATAAAAATTCCAATATTCGAGAAATATCAGAAAAAAAGAAAGTAGGGTCATGTATCCCTAGTTTTGCCCTACTATATTTATTTTCAATCAACAAACACTACTGGCTGCTTTCAGCTTTAAACATTTCTAGAGATTTTCAAAATATTATTGAAAAATATTATTTTTACAAAGAATATAATTTTTATTTAATTGACTCGTTATAATATTGATTTAGAAAGATTATATGATGTGATTTCAAACTCTATGTTATATTTATGTCATTCAACAAGTGCTACTGGTTGCTTTCAGCTTTAAAAATTCGAAAAGATTTTCAAAATTTTCAAGAAAAGACAGATTTTTAGAAAGAATAATAATTTTTAAAGATTAAAAATAAGATAAGAATAATTATTTATATGACTCGTTATATTATTAATTTAAAAATTTTATTGGAATTTAAATGTAAACTAGAAGTTCTGTGAACAGTAGACCTCGCTTCCCCAAATAAAAAAAAATTAATTTTTCTCTTCATCGCATTTTTTAAAGAAAATGATTATTTGATGGTATTGTATCTATGGATAAAAAAAACGTTATTTGGAGGTAATGTATCTGCGAACAATTCGTTATTTGCAGGTACTCTACCTACGAAAAAAAACGTTATTTGCAGGTTCTGTGAAATTCAATATCCTTTCTGTAGGACTTCTTTGGGGAACTATTTTCCCTTCGTTTTTCGTAGAATTGTTCTTTTTCATGCTTGAAGATATGGAATTTAATGTTATTTTGTGAGAATTTTCTATATTTCTACGGAAGCATACACGTTGTTTTTTATTTCTGTTATCTAGTTTTGGGTGCTGGTTTCCTAAGAGTCTGATTTAATTTTCTGTAGACAAGTATTTATTGAAGAGTTTACTGTTGAAAGTGTACCTTAGACATTAAACCAAAATTGCAATTTACAGTTCGGATGAGCTCCCATACCCTAAAAGGCGTCTTACTCCTCATAACGGGGGAATCCTTCCCTTACTGCAGTTAACGGGGATCTTAAGTCAATAGTTTAAATTTTCTAATAACAACACTGGATAAATGTAACTATTCAGTTAAATAATTTAGATTTGCCTTTTAAAAGTTGTTAAAACTTTCAAAAGGCAATTCTGAATTATTTCACACAGAATCAGAGAGCTAAAAATATGATAGTAAATACCTCCGCATTATCCCCCGACATGTCTAGTTGGTACAGTTGCTTGACCACTGGCATGCGGGTTCAAATCGGGTCTATTATTTTTCGGTCTCACAGCAACGAGACCAACCTTTGCAGAATTTATATTTCAGATAATTTCTTTAAAATGCTGTGTCTGTGAAATTCAGTATTTTCTTTTATTTTACTCCTCATTACTACAAACTTTGTTTGTTATCAGATAAAATTCCTATTCTAATTTCCTATCTGATACTTAGAAGTATTCAAAATAAGAAAGAACAAAAGCAGTTTTAAAAACACATTTTTATTAGTTAACTAAATAGTATATTTTTTATTTTAATTTTTTTTCCTTTTAATCTTTACATTATAATTCATTATTATAAAAAATTAATTATTTATTAAAGACTATTAGTTATACATTAATTATATATAATAATACAGGATAGCGCCACTAGTATGGATTAAATTTAATATAAATCATCGATTAACTGATAATTAAACTCTAAAAATATTAAAATAATGTATTGCAATCTGGATGTCACAAGTGAACAAAATAATAGAATGGAAAATACCTGTAAATAATGTTTTATCCGTTGTCAAATAACGAAATATTCGTTGTTATAGTACCTGTAAATAACGTTTTATCTATAGGTACAGTACCTGCAAGTAACGCTATCCTATTTTAAAAGCTTAGAAAATGTTATTCATAATGAAGACAGTATTATTTGTAGAGACACTGGACATCAAAATTTGACTCTCGAGGAAAAACACTGATGTACAAAAGTTTAGCACAATTCTTAAGATGCGACAAATTTGGAGTTAATATGAATACAATGGTTCACAATCAGATATGGAGAGCCGTGGGACATACAATAGCTCATATTTTACAGTGAAAAATCTCGTCACTATGGCATTTAGGGGGGCGTCCAGGAAGTGATGAAGACGAAAAGGGATTTCGACTCATGCCGTTTCACAGAAAGCTGATATCGAGATAAAACTTTCATTAGTGGTTTCGTTTGATATGCATTATATTTTCATGCATTTTCGTAAAAATAGCACTAATATTCGGGAAAATATAACAGTTAAATATAAATCTTGTTGATAGTTGTTTTTCCTGTTTAGTTCCATCTAATCTTGTTTTCCTCTTTTCGGGAAAGGTTCTTCGGTGATTCTATAAAACGGTTTATATTATAATATAAGGCTCCAGTTATTTTTTAAAGTTTATTTTGGTAATAAAAGAGTGAGTGGCAACGGAACATTAAGATTATGACATCAGAGTTGTAAATAAACACAGTTCGCTTATCGCTATGTATTGCTGGGTATCGTTACCCGCATTTCGCTAAAGAATGTTATTTATTTTTATAATCTTTGGCTATATTTTAGTTCTAAATTTATATTTAAACTCATTCTTCTAAACTAAACTATTCACTCTTCTAAATTTTTTCTTATATACCTTATATGGAGCAGTCGGGAATTTAAAGAAATTTAAAAATTCGCTTGGTAATAGTTAAGCCTAAATAGAATTATCCGAGGCTTCTCACCAAGAAATGCGATCCCGCCAAGATACGTACGAAATCCAACAGCTTCAGATGCAAGTTGAAGTATTAAAAAATCGCCAACTTCTGCAATCTTCTTCAAAAGTTGATCCAAATATTGCTTCAGTTCTCACTACGTTAATGAAATCCCCAAAAGAGTTATAAGAACGACAAATAAATTCGCCAAATATAATATAAATTACCTCAAATAAGGATACGGCAAATTCTATTCAGATATTTCAAGGAAATATAATGGATAATGCGTCTGAGTGGATAAACGAAGTTGAAAGAATTTCAACATTAACTGGACAAATAAATTCCAATTGACAAATGCCATCTCACGTCTTGCAAATAACTCATGGTAACAGTTACAATGACAGGTCTGAGTGGAAAGATGCTATCAAGATTTTAAAGGCGCATTACATTGCAAGAATTTTTAGCACATAAAAGTGATCACAAACTTAAGAAGAACGAAAGCTTAGTAGATTACATTTACACAAATGACTCTCTCTCTTGGAAAAGGCTCCTTTTACTGACCGCTCTTTTTCCTCCCAAACTGACAGTATTTCAATGATTATCGGCGACATCACTGAAAAAAGTGGCAAATTGCTTTAGCTACGCAAAATCTTATAGACTGTGCTACATAAAGTATAAAACAAATGGTTTAGATGATGGATGATTTTAAATATAAATTTAGAACTAAAACATATCCAAAGATCAAAAAATAGATAATATTTATTTAGCGAGATACGGATAGCGATAAGCGAATTGTGTTTATTTACAACTCTGATGTCATAATCTTAATGTTCCGTTGCCACTCACTCTTTCATTAATAATTAAATAATTAATATAATAATTATATAATTAATATAATAATTATATATAATTAAAATAGTTATTTTATTACCAAATTAAAATCAATAGAAATAAAACATATATTCAAAACATATATATAAAACATATATTCATATTCCGTTTTCTATTGCTTCAAGAAATATTTCTGCCAAATTTGAAGAAAATTGAACAACTCATTTGGTCGTAATCGCGTAACAAATAAATTTGCAGCCAGACAAAGTGCTGAATGCTTGAGTTAAAACGTAGGGCTCGCTTCGCTGGGTCAATTATGGTTTCGTAAGTAAATTTCATATAAGATGCAAATAGCTTTCTTACCCAGCTAAAAAAAATCTGCAGAAAATCTGAAGGTATTTGGAACATGTTTTCTTCAGATTTTCTGCAGAAAAAAAATATGTTCCAAATACCTGCAGATTTTTCCACAGTCAAGGTTTAATTATTAATTTAATTTATGTATAAACTTAATTAAACGATTTGGAATGTGACGAAACTTCAAGCTCTTGTCTAGGATTCGAACCCGCGATCCTGTAGGCAGGCGCGCTACAGGCAGGTGCCCTAACCACTTGGTCACGTCGGCATACGGGCGGGGGTGGTGTAAAAATCAACCAAGGACAAGGTTTCAAAAGTCGTAGAGGTGAGTAATAGATGAGATTAGTAATATTTTTGTTCAATAATTTAGATTCTCAGTTTCAATAAATTCATTTCCACCTTCTATATTTCTGGCAAGCCTTCTCTCCATCCAAAGGGCGAAAGCTCCACTTTTTCTTTCTTTTTCGAGGAAAATAGCTAGTCAGAAAGACAGTTGGAAAACTAATTGGAAATTAATTCAATTATGGGGTAAAAGTTTAAAATGGTAAAACCTCAAATATTTATTTTAAATATTAATTTAGAATTCATTTTTTCAGTGGCATATTTAAAAAATTTAGTCCTAAGACATTTTTCCATTGTGAAATTTTTTGAAACTCCTGTCTGCTGTAGAATTAAACAATAATGATAATTACATTCTAATTTTGTTTTATATCCATTGGAAAATAGAGCTGCAATATTAGAGAATATGGTGCAAAATATGTATTTAGAGAAATGCAGAAATTATGAAAATGCACTTAAATCTTCAAAAAATCAACAGATATTGGTCGAGTTTAATGATTTTGTGAAAATATGCTAAATAACTGCAAATTGAATTAAAGACAAAATGCAAAGTCTTACAAAATCTACAGGATATTTAAAGAAAAAAATATAAATAAATTTTTTGCAGATTTTATGCAGATTAAATTGAAGAAAAAATACAGATATTTTTTTTGTCTTATAAAATCTGCAGAATATTTAGAGAAAAATATAAGAAAATTTTCTGCAGATTTTCTGCAGATTAATTTGAAGAAAAAATGCAGATTTTTTCTGTCTTCAAAAAATCTGCTGAATATTTAGAGAAAAATGAAATAAGAAAATTTTCTGCAGATTTTCTGCAAATTAATTTGAAGAAAAAATGCAGATTTTTTTTTATCTTCAAAAAATCTGCAGAATATTTAGAGAAAAATATAAGAAGAAAATTTTCTGCAGATTAATTTGAAGAAAAAATGCAGATTTTTTCTGTCTTCAAAAAATCTGCAGAAATCTTTAAGAAATCTTCAAAAAAAGAAATTTTCTGCAGATTTTCTGCAGATTTTTTTTAGCTGGGTAAATTTATTTATCGCCGTTAAATATTTGATTTGTGCAACTAAGGGCAAAAAAAATTCTTCGAATATAACTAAGAGCGTAGTGGCGTAAAATCAGATATTTGAAAAGAAAGCTTTTTTTCAAAAAAGAACTAAAACCAATCAGTATCAACTACTTGAAAATCACTAATTTTGGATAAGATTTAAAATCCTCCCAAAATGAGAGAAGGATATTCAAATGCTATGCATTTTCTTCATTGTTATATTCTCTTTCTTTTCCTGTTTATCAAATGAAAAAAAAATTAAACAAGCAATAAAAATCCTCTAGATAAACACACATCGTCGATGCGATGTTTAGAAAAGATAAATGTGAAATCATTAAGCAATATTTTTTGCAAACAATAGCCATCTACGTATTTTATGTTTCAGAGTTTTGTTCCTTACAACTGGGGAAAAACAAATGTATTTTTGTTGCGTAATGTACATGTTTAAAATCAAAATCTATCGTGCGTGCAACGAGGACAGCAAAGAAATAAGCATTTGAATGGAAATAAACGTACAGTTGAGTTTTATCTCGTTCTCTTTGTTACCATTGAGAGACCCATTTGAATTAATCTTCCATTCTCCTATTTATAAATTCTTACTATACGATTCAATGGAATGCAATTTAATGTAGACAGATGAATGTATTTTGCCTCATGTTTCTCATAACGTAATATTACGGAATTAAGCTGTTTCTTTTTTCTTACTTTAGGTAAATAAACATAACTAAAACATTATATTTTTGTCTCACATTAAATTCATAATTCAGTAGAGTGTGCCGAAAAGTATTAAGGAATTTTGGGATACTTCGCTTTGCTCGCATTACAATGGTTTTCTGTCCCTACGTTCCAGTTAATCAATGATAATTCAATCAAAATTGGAGTTCAGAAAAAAAGAAAACACCAATAATTCGTAATAAGTAACTAAGTTAGATTAGAAGCAAATACGGTAGAACCCCGCTAATCCGAAATTCCGGTTAATCCGAACGGATTTTAATTTCGAAAATTATATGTAATTCAAAAGATTATCTGAAAAGATTTAAATATACATATTAAAAACAACGGAATGAATCTCTTCTTGAGTTCGCGGTAAAGTCACTTCATAGAAGAGCACATCTATTATTCTAATGAAAAGGGGAGACATATTCTCTTTTTATTGCTTTTGAATAAAAGAATTCAAGAGATAGTAGTACTGAGTACTTATAACTTACATTTTTTTAGCACACATCTTTTTCTTTTCTATTTTTATTGGAATTTCGGGTAATCCGAATTTTTTGCAATCCGAACAGGCACCGGTCGCAATTAGTTCGGATTAGCGGCGTTCTACTGTATAGCATTAAACAATTCTGAATATAAGGAATTCTTCTTTAAAGAATTGCAGGCTAAGTATCTAATTTTCCTACGGTTCGTTTCTGCATTATATAAGAAAAAACGTCTTTCTTCATACCAAGAAAACGGTTTAATACAATTATTTAAAAATAGTCTAATTTGGTGACCAGCTTGTTCGACGGGAATATAATTACAACTTAATCTCTAATACATAATTTGATATTCAGAGTTATCTTAAGAAAGTCATATTATTTGTTTACGTCCATTTACTTCATCCTTTAGCTCTGCAGTCATTCATTATCAATTTGGATGCGCTTGCAGTTGCAGGTTCTTCAACTGATTGATTTGCATTCGTAAAGCGATTTCCATGAAAAGATCGATTTTTAGTAAGTATAGTTCTGTATTTAGGCATTTTCAAGATAAAATCAGTAAAAAAAAATCAAAATAAAGCTAGAATATAACTTAAAACCAACTTTAGAATTCGCAAAAGAACGTGAGGCAATTGTATACAAACAATGTGTATGAAATCAAAGATTGCCATTCCAGGAAGCTAAATAAGTTCTAAAAGTGTTGCCAGATGCAAGACACATTACTTAATTAAAGTTAAAAATGAATTATCACTGTTTTTAGAGGTTCTCACTGTTTTTAGTGTCAGAAATCAAAACGAAACTACGGTGTTTACACTTTATTTCAGCTCTAGACGGACACTTCCGGTCTCTAAAAATTGAACTTCCGGTTTGTTAAAACAGCTATATCTCCTTAATTAATTATCGTAGGAACATAATTTTAACAGATTTGGAATCTTAAAAGTATGTACTTTTAAATAAGACAATAAAAATTTTTTCGAAAATTTGGTCGAACAATTTGGTCGGTTTTCTTAACAAATGCTCTTTTAGTGGCCTTGCGCCTGCTTTGTTCATTGTCTACATGAATATCCCAAATAGTGTCAAGTAGCTGTCCTTGTCAGGTAACATCTAATTGCGACCTTTCGGATCCACTATAATTCTTATTCCTCATGTATTTCAACATTTAATTGGTGCGACGCAGTTTACGTCCGGCAACATGTTTAGTGGATTAAAACATACTCATAGAAAGAATTAAAACATCTTCCAGAGTACTAGAAGTATTTCTTAATTTTACTAACTATCTTAAAGGACATTGTATACAGATTTCACAGAAAAGTAATAAAATAAGTAAGTAAATTCCTTGTCTGTCAACAAAGCAAGAAAATCACTCAATTAACTATTTATTTTAACAGTGAAAATGCAAGGATGGAAAGTGCTGTAAAATATACCTAAAAATATATTCAAAAATATATTAAAATTATATAGAAAATTTGTGCCGCAACTTAATTGATATCATTTTAAAGTTAATTTTTTGAATTTTTATATGGTGTAGAAATAATTTTTGTACTATAATATTTTCGAAAGTAATTACTGAAGAACGCCAAAATTTAGCTTAATTTTCAATTAATTCAAATTCTAATTTAATTTTTTTTAATAACAGGTTCAGAGGTGCACATTACCAACCTCCAAAATATTTTTGTACCAAATTTCGTAGCTCTACGTCCAGCGGTTTCCCCTGTTGAACTCTAACACACACATCATACAGAAATGCATTCTCCTTTATTATTATTAGAGACTAGCAGTACGCGCACAGAGTTGCCCGTGGAATCAGGACTTCAACAAAATGAAAAAAAGCCCACATATAATTACATAAATGAAAGTTTTGAAAACGAAATCAAAAAAGAAATGTGTATATTATTGAATTGTCCGCTTCATTTTCCTCTCGATAATGACGAGAATCTGATGACGTCATCGGAAGGAATCGGATTGTAGAAATACATGCTGGGAATGAAAGCATATTACGTCACCTCCTGCGAGGAAGCAACAATGCATTCAGGGATTGTCCGGATAAATTCTCGCTGTCAAATCTCGCTAGCAAAAAAACTGTATCAACTGAAAAATTAATTTAAGAAAACGGAATACGATATTTTAACCGTTCTTGTTTTAAATCCGACAGAAACGTTCCAGTTATAAGCTGAAAAAATGAAAATTATAGAGTTGTTACACCTCAGATGCGAGAATTTGAAGAAATCCTTCTTAAAAATTACCATAAAAGTGACTATTATTGAAAAATTTCTCAAAAGTCAGTAAATTATGTTGGGAATTCAAAACAAATTTCATTAGAAGAAAAATTGTTTGCTCTATCCGATGGTGCATTGATTGTTTTTCAACAATCATTAGAAAAGATACTACAACCGGAAACGTACCAAAAATGACACAAAACATTAAATAAAAATAATTCTGGATTAAATTTAAAATTCTGGCTTCGAGGTGCATTGAGTCACCATTGCGATTACCTGTGTACCAAATTTCATGGCTGTAAGTGGACATCGCACACACGCAAACATTGCCTTTAATAAGTAGAATTTGAATATACTGCAACAAATGAAGGAAAGAGCGTTTCCTTCAAAATACTGTTACAGTTAGAGGATGCTAGAGTTATGTGAATTAATCCGAATTAAACAGAATATAATTTATCAGAATGAAAATTTTTAAGTGCTGAATTAAGATCTCATACCTTTCTGAACTGCCATCTTTAATTTTGTTTATGTGCATCACTGCATTCTACTTACCTATCAAGTACACGGAGAAACAAATATTGCTTTCTTTGCCAACCTTCCGAGGTCTAGCCGTGTAATACAGCAGATATATTAATGCCAATAATCAATAGAATGTATTCCGACCATTTATCATTTCCAGCACAAGCACCAAGGTGAAGACTTCATTTACTGATGTACTTATTTATTCCTTCTTTCAGGATTCTGTGAACAAATTACGGCAAATCATTTATCATTCTGATTCAAGTACCTAATCTTGCATTTGGGTAAAATAAATATAAGTTTGTGTGTCTGTTCGAAAAATTATCTCAATTAAAGCGCTTTCAATAAAGTATAAGTAAATAATTTCACTTATTTTCTTTCTCAGTACACTAGAACCCCGATTATCCGGACAGTCTGGAACCGTAATCACTTCGGATAATCGAAAACTCGGTTAATAGAGAATAAATCTTAAAACACGATTTCTTAACTTTCGGTAAAATTTTCGGAAATTCTTTATTTGAGATTAAAAATAATAGTCTGCAAATGCTACCACGTATTAACATTTTAACAAATTCTTTTACTATTTATCAACTTCTTAGGTGAATTTTTTTAAAACAGTTTTGAGAAGAGTATTCGCGAATATTTCTATTTTTCGCAGTTTCCTTTGCATTCTCAGTGATTATTTAAGAATACAACAACATGAAACTTTTGAAACATTTATAGCGTCATTTCTTCATAAAAATGCATGGAATTTGCTTTCTCACCACTTTTGAAGTGCTTACACTTTTTAAGTGCAAAGTGTTTCTATTTTATGCTCTAAAGAACTTCTTGAGTTATTAAAGATCACCTCCCGAATATGATTGTCTACATGCCTTCACTTCGTGAAAATTGGATCTAATGTTAATTTTAATACCCAAAAATGGCTCTTTCTAAAGTGCATTTTCTTAACTTTCAACATGCAAATTAAAAATTCAAAATTGAAATCAATTGATCAAAGAAAATATTTTTGTTCTCATTGAAAATGAACCACCTGAGACACAACTTGCTGATTAGCCACAACGTGATCAGAATGCCACAAGGTTATTAATTTGTCTATTGAAGACTATAAATCATGCATGTAAATTATCAAAAAAAACCTCAATTTAGTCCCACATTAAAGAAATTTTATGAGCGATCAAATGCAAAGAGAAAATTATTCCATTAGTTTGTTCAGAAAATGGGATTAAAGCGCCAACTTTCTTGTGAAAATGCCCTATTTATTCCTGCATATGTACGTGAATGAAACCCATCTTTGAGCGGTCTATCTATCATCATATTTTCGTGACATGAATCCCGTCGTGCAGTTATAACTAATTTGTTTCTTAAAAATAGCAGCAACACTTATTTTTCAATTTCTGAAAATAATGTTTTCCTATAGAAGCGTTTTAATCAATATTTCTTTTGATAGAAAATATGTGCATATCTTGAAATTTGCAGGAAATAAGAATTCGAAAATACGACATAAACTTTTGAGGTCAGAAAAAAATTCACTAGAAATGAAATCGCACAGACTGAAAAAACAATATTCGATCAAAATTTAAGTGTATTAATCAACCATTGCACATTGTAATTAAAAATCCTTAATTTGTAAATTAAGATAATTTACCTAAGTGGCTGCTAATTATATCGGCAAAATAAATCCATCGCGAAAAGAACTTAAAATAAAATAAGGAATGTATAGAAAAGAATTTGAAATGTAAGAAGAACAGCAAAAGCAGTTTTGATAAATATTCATTTTATTATAAAAAAATAAAATTTGGTAATATTTTGTAAATAATATAGGCATCCAAAATTTTTAATATATGTTACGAAACACGTGAAAATCAGTTCTGAATACCGAAATGTAATTTTATCATAAAAAATACAGAGCACCTAATTGTAAAATATATATCTTTCTAGTACCTTTTTGTAACTACTGTTATATGCAAAACACGTCGTTTATAAGGAAATACATTATTGTTCTATCAAATATACTAAATCTGATATATAACCAACAAATACTTAAAAAAATTTTTAATTTTCTATCGAACGAAGGAAAGCAGTGACGTTTGTAATTCATAGTGATTTTCATGCAAGTATATAAAAATTTGTGTTTTATTTTCATCGTCACTAATTCATAAATTATAATTGCAAGCTTAACTGTCAATTTCTTTTGAAGAATTCCTCTTATTGAATAAAAGATAAACACTGCCTGACAAAGATAAAAGTATTAACAATTCCTTCCTCCCGAAAATTCTATGAAATCAACGTCAACAAAGGGACGTGATACATTTTTTATTAAAACTGTCATTTAATCCCTTGATAACTATACAAATTTTAAAACAGACATTCCTGCAAGGAACAAAATGATAAAATACATCGCTGCTCTCGAAGTTTCCAGAATTACTAATGTATTTTTTAAGTAGCTTAAGCACTTGTCAGGATGAAAAGTGAAAACAAATAAATTTTGAATTATGGAAGATTTGCATTTAAGAACCCATCGCACATCTCGCTCTAATTATCGTTACTTCACTATCCTTCGTTTTGAATAAATCGAAAATATTTTTATCGATAACGGTACGAAAAATTCACATGCCTCCCAAGTGAAAGTGCTAAAGCGACAATCGGTAAAATATTTTTTGTTCCGCTCTTCAAAAGAGTGAGTTCATTTTTCAAATATCGTAATGAAGTGTGAATGGTTCCAATTTTTAATGCTAGGTTAAAATATAACCAATGAAATCAATCAAGCTTTTGTAGAATATTTTAATAATAAATTATTTTCTTGTCTGTGTTAAAACACAAGTGTTGAGTGGATAAACTTAGATAATGTATAGGCATTATATTATTTTCTTAATTCCTCTTCAGGTAACCTGGTTTTCTTATTACTTTCAAGTAGGTTAAGTCAAGTAACTACTTTATAAATTTCTATTTCGTACTGAACGCAACTTTACTAGTTATCTCTTAGCTATTTTGAACTGAGAAAGTTTTATAAATGTTCAAGCTAATACCTTTATCAATTTTTATCATTGATTTTTATTTATTTCTTTATAATATTTTTTTATCTTTAGATATACATACATATTATACAAATCACATTTTTATAGATATCGATATGCATCATTATATAATCTTGCCTTTAGATAACATTGAAAAATTATCACAATATTTTTGCTCTAAATATGTCATGATATCTTTATTTTCGGCAGCGATGATAAAACATAACGATAAAATATCCTGTGTGTAACTATTATATACATTTAAACATATTTTGTCTCATATCTTCATTTCAGGCAGCAATGATAAATCACCCAGATATAGCATTTTATACAGAGTTCAATATACCGGGAGATCCAAAAGTCAGGTTGAAATTTAAAAATTAATAATTAAAAGAATAGAGAGAACAAATATGAGGTTTTCAACGAGCTAATGGGAAAGAAGACTATTTTTTTAATGAGAAACGAAAAAAAAATTTGAATAGATCTATAATTGACTAACAGATGACTTTCAACTTACAAGTAAGCTTACAACTGTTCAATGTGCTGTCTGGCATTCATCAATACAGCTGTCAGACGAGACACAACACTGATCATAGCGTTAAACAGCATTAATTGCGTTATGGCACAACATGTTGGCAATGATGGCGGTTTGTCTGGTTACACTTTTGACTTCAAAAATGTCCACAGCCAAAAGTCCCAAAGTGTCAGATAGGAAAATCTCGGACACCATGAATGTGGAAAGGATCGTCAGAACAGAACATAGTCTACAGATGGTTGATGAAACTGCAAGGCTAATACAGTTTTACAGGCGAAACTTCTGGATTTGAAACACGTAACAGACCATGTGACCAGTCTCCCTCACCAGCAAATCACCATTCTACTGGACAATCAGGCGAGAGTCCAGACGGCACCTAACGCAAGAAGAAGAAACACAACAGCTAGAGAGATCTTCAAGAGTTTTTTCACCAAGACATATATACAATTATTGGATCAAAGCTCACATGGGCTACGACGAAAACGAGGAGGCGGACAGATAGGCAAAAGAAGCTGCGGAGTCTGATAGGCTCCGATATCCATCTTGAAATCAATGTTAAGGAAAAATGATGGAGGACTGCCAATCAGACTGGGAAGATGAAGATACTGGGAGGTCCACATTTAACATTCAACCATGCTACTGGAAAAGGAAGAAATCCTGTGTTTTTACAGGACACGGCCCATTTCCCTCGTACCTGAGAAGGTTTAACCTCGCCCTAGAAATTGCCCATGTGGAAACACAAACTGCACTTCTTTGCATTATGCGACAGAGTGCATTCTTACTGCATCCTTCCACATGACTAAACGGCACAGCATCATGAGTTAATCTGGTTGCGCAATGCCGCTTCCAACAAAGGCTCCCGACTTAAAATCCAACGATTGCTACACCATCTTAATGATTCTCAAGAGCTTCTTCGTAAAAATCCATGATCATCTTTCACTTCAAGCCTTTTCCATTACCTGCAAGCCGACATTGGGATTTTTTACGCCCTCTTCGTCGGAGTGACAACGCACCTGAACTATCCTCCGCTTCCACACAGAAGAATTTCCACTCTATGGAGGAAAGAACAATCACCAGAACAGACGCACATGTGCTTTAACACTTGCATTTTTTTTTTTTTTTGGACTTTATTTTTTTATTACGTTTTTTTTTTTTCTTTTTCTCTCTTGTTTGTTGATATTGCACATTTCATACTCATTTTTCTTTCATTTTTACAGTTTTTGTTTGTGTATGGTTTTATATGATACTCCCCTTAGTTTCTTGTATATTAACTCAGATTTTTATATTTGTACTTTTGTAACCTTTCCCATCTCTCTGCCTTCGCCATTATTTGCTAAACAGTTAAAGAGCGTCTTTCGTTGTTTCTTAAAATTCATGCCCGCCACACTGTTGAAGAAACCAAAAGGTTATAGTCGCAGGGGCATTAATAGGTGTTCTGTTCTGTAAAAGGATCGATTGGTAACACGATACTCCTCAAAGGTTGAATGAAGCAGGCATTACACAGGTACAGAGGAAAGTGGTGTTGCTCCATCTTGTATAAAGGTAACTGTGTACAGTGCGTCTCGGGTTGCAGTTCTGAAATGGTGTTGTTCTGTAACAATGCTTCATAACACTCACCAGTGACAGAAACTGTTTTTAAATACGCCCCTGTTACTTTCTAGAAAAAACTGCACCAATTATGAAATCAGCGGTGGAGCCACACTAGACATTATTCGGACAAAACTATTCGAGCATTCTATTTTTGCTTTCATCACAAAAAATCCGGCTTTTTGTGCATCAGTTCGTTGAAAATCGCATCTTTTGATCTTGATTCGTTGCCAGATTATCAGTTTTTGAAGTTTTTCTTGACTTTTGGATAATCCGGTTTTTTCATGTATCTATCTTCTTTTTATCAAAAATAATTCACTACATATTTTTAAAATTTTATGTATAATATATTTCGATCTATTTTGTCATAAACTCAAAACTTTCGGCATCAATAATGTAAATTTCTCACTGTAAGCATTCACACTATGATCAATTACACTATAAATAATTTTAACCGCTTTTTATTGTATATTAAAGTGGTCTTTCTTATTAATTTCGTATCTTGGACTCTGATTTTAAATTTTATGGAAGGAAGGGGCATTGTTTCTCATCCTTACTTAAAATGAAAGATAAAAAATGTCGTTTTGCGTTCTAAATCAAGATAACTATATACCCAAATGTTTTGTAGCATCATTTTCAAATTTATTTCATTTTTCATAACGTGACTGACAGATTTCAATATTAGTTAATTATGCGTCTTTGGAAGCATAGCAGCCGTATTATTTCAATACAAAAAAATTACCACTTTTATGCGTTCTTCTCAATGAAAGATACTATTTCCTTTTCTTACATATCAGACAATAAAGAAATTTTGATTAGCAATAAAATAGTTGCTGGTGCGTGTTCCTAGCTGCTACTTTTATTATGTTTTGAATAACATTAAATAATTAAACAATACTTCTTATAAACGACAGTCCCTACACTATGTAAGAAACATTCTTCTTTACATTATGTAAGTGTTAGATATCAAATTATATCTTGCAAAAACTGAATGAATAAAACAAATATTTCACTCTAAATAAAAATAACATTAATATTTATGCCGATATGCTTACAAGCATTAATAAACAAATTCAAACATGTTTACCAATATCTCTTTTCCCTATGTAAAGTTAAAAAATTTAATAAATTTACATTTGCAGTTTTTCTATGGGTATCGGTTTTTTATAACTCTGCCAGTAACGGAAATATATCTCAAGACGTCTTGCAAGATGTAAATCAATATATCCTTGAACCATCCATCACATTTTTCTATATTTTATCGAATATTGATCAAGTTTCGGTACAGAAATAGTGGAAATTGAAAATGAAAGTCTTAGTTTTTATGCTTTTTCTTCGTTTTTCATTTTTCTTTCTTCAGTAGCTCTATTAATCTAATATAGAAGTGTAGATCAGAATTTTTTAATTAATTTAATATTTAAACTCTTGTTCAATACACTTATTCAATTTTATTACGATAGAAATCATTTTTAAAAGTTACACTGCGTGTGGGTTAAAACCATGTCATGATGACATGACATTTTAAATTTAAAACTAGAGAAAATAATCTAATCTACTAGTAGTTTAAACCCCCTATTCGCTCCGCTCGTCAACCTCGAAGAATCACATTGTGATTCTTTTGGGATCACTATGTGATCCCAGCTTGCTTCGCTCGCTCGCCGTACAGTTATGGGTGTCTGAAAGTAATAGGAAATTATAAATAAATTAATTACTAAAAGTAAATTTAACTTATTTGAAATAACATGAATTTTAACATTAAGTTTTCATCAATAGTTAAAAACTGAATCATCAATTTCTAAAATTTAAATTTTACCTTTATACCATATCTATCTGTATATGTAAATGTTAGAAAGAAATTTGAATGACAAAATGTTTAATTATAAGATGTTTACAAATAAAAAATATTTTCATCAAACTGAAATCGGGTACTTACGACTTCTTGGTACACACAATTGAATATTACTTCAATCGTTTCATTAGCCCTAATTTCATTCCAACAAATTTCTAAATTTCCACTCTTCTCAATGAAATGTAGCTCATAATGCTTTGTCACATGTATGCACACTCACTGCAATAATTATTTTGCCAAGTAAGATATAATTTTTCTCTCTGGGTAGCTATTTATGTGTTAAAACCTCAGAAAATTTGAATTTTCGAAAAATGATTTAACCCATTTCTCAAACTTTTAGTTTAAAAGGGACAGCTTAAGGTGAGAAATGGCTTTAAACACGTTCATACTCACTATTAAAAATTGTAAGCCATAAAAATTATTTACTCTTACCTTTATAAAATTAACAAAGTAACATTTTTTCAAAATTTCTAAAATTTTTGCTTTTTACACCAAAATTTTAAACACGCTTTTTTTCCACAGAAGTAAGGATCAGAAAAGCTTTGCTGCATGGATAAAAGAACAGAGTCCTGTCATAGTTCCACAATTATGTTCCTGCTGCTCGGAAACTTCACTCCGTACACGAAAACGCCTGACTATTTTGTTCATTCAGATTGGATCGTCTTAGGAAAGATTCCTCAACAGTTTCATTTGACCTATCTTCTCTTTTTCGACGATTTATAGTTGAAACTGCCCAACTTAAACTCATTTTGAAAAATTTCGATATCTCGAATCAAATTTCGTTCGCCGAATCGAATGCAAACAAAACAGAGCTGTCACCAACCGCGATAGAGAAATTCGACCCTTTTTTGTCGCCACGTAAGAGAATTATATATATATATATATACAGATAGATAGATGTTTTAAAAAACGAATGCTTATATCTTCTAAATATCACATTTACTAAATAAATTGACAAAACTAACTGTCTGTATTCGTTCATATATATCCGCTTGTGCTTATTTAAATCGGAAAATGATTAATGTATCACAAAAATGAATTCGAACAGCTAGGAGTTTTAATTATTGCTCATACAGCGTACAAAAATGAATATCTTGTGTCTCATGTGTCTGTGATTAAATTAATACGATTTTCAATTTTTGAATAATGAGTTTAAATTTTATGTCAAATGTCATGTTATTTCCTATCTAACAATAAGGTTTTATTTTGCAGATCTTCATATCTTTCCCAATTTTTTTTCCAAACTCTGGATTCAAACATTCATTCATACTTGCGGTGATGGAATTTATCTCTCAAAGTGCATGACTGCACAAGAGAGTTGGGTAAAAGATGAATTCTTATGCGTTTAAAATGTCGCAATTTTATGAATAATTTGTCAAGACTAATTAGTTTTTATATTTTTAAAGGCTTATGTAGTCCTTTAAAGGCGTATTTCTGTCACTTTAATTGGAAAACGTGCAATAATCCCCCGCACGTCAAAAATTGCGGAAATCTGTTCTATTTATGTATTTATTTTTGATTTTGTAGAGAGATAGTTTGGTATTTTTTATGCTTAATCTCCCTCATAACATAGCATTAATGGACTCTAGATGTTTCTTTTCTTACTTTTAGTAAATTTTTAAATCTAAATGAAATTTAGTAGTATTTTTGTTTTAACGCCTTTTCATATTTTAAAAAAGCGTGTCTAAAACTATTAGGGATATTTTGGTAATTCATCTTTCTTTGCATCTTAGTCGTTTTGTTTTCTTACATTGATACGATCATGATTCGAGTGAAATAAAAACTCCATCAACACACTTTTATTTTAGAAAGCAATCTAACATGCAAAAAAATTAATGCTTCTTACTTGATATTTGTTTTCAACATCTCGTGCCTTATATCACTTATGAAGTTACTGCGTTCTCTACATTTATGAAATTGTTTGAAATCAATTACTTCAAAACATATTGTTCCAACTCCTTACAACTGTAGAAGGATAACGGACTTTTTCTGTAGAACTGAAGATATCATTAAGCTTTATTTCTCTTTGCGTATAAATAAGGAGAAGACCTTTCAACGCATTTTCAATTTTTGATTGTTAAGATGCAGAGGTATGTAATTTAGTTTATTTTAGTTCCCATGATTTTTTTAACATTTTTAAGGACATCGGATTTTTATTGTTCCAGCAGGAAAGGTTTGAAACAGAGAAATAATCCCATTACGCCATACTACATTTTATTATCAATTTATTTTATTTATCAAACTCCGGTTTTGCCACATATCTTTAAAAAACTGAAAATCAATGCCATCGTCTCCTTTCTCTCTCCACCCCCCTTGTTTTACAGATTTTCTCAAGTTGTATTTTCTTAATTGGTGTAGCAAACCAAAAGAAGTTGTGTAGGATTAGAGCCTTCCGTTAATCTTTTATAAAAGAATTATATAAAGGATCATGTAATCAAGGAGGTCAACAAACTTTTGATATTTGTTACAACTTTTCCTATTGCTATAATAAATTTTCGAGGTAAATGAACTTTTTCTCTAAAAACGATATTATAGATAAATCATTTTCCTATAAAGATACAGAACGACACCAAATGTCCCCGTACCTGAAGCCATTACAGCGACCGAAAAGGTTGGATGGACATGGGACCCCATAAAGATACAGGGGAGAGTTGGGTAAAACCGGGTACCCTTCATTCTGGCGTTATTATTTTTCCTATCTAGCAGACAGATACTGAATTACACTCTACTAGCCAAGAAACAGGAAAAGTCCTAGTGGCGTGTTGTAACTATTGAATTCACTGATTCTGTGACAGGTTATTTGTTTTAAGATGTCAATTCTCTAATGTTCGTTTGATTTTAAACTATCCTTACTTAAGGGGACATACGACTCTTAAACCTCGAAAAAATGGGGGAAAACTGTCAAACTCGATACATTATATATCTGAAACAATGCAATTCACAAACTCACTTTTTTTCTAGAAAAATATCTGTCATTTCTCTTACAGTACACACATTTTCAAACATTTATGTTGTTATCTATTTATTTGAGGGAGTAATAAATATGGGCATAATTTTTAGGGAACAAATGAGATAGTCAACTCGCGCGCATGGTTACGAATAAAATATTGGTCGAAACACAATATTTTTGGTATTTAATTTAATCCAAACAGTCTGTTTAAGAATCTGAACCTCAATTTATTAATATTCAAATTTAATTTCTATTTTATGTACCAATTCAAATTAAAATGTTAAAAATAGTTAACATTTCAAATTTTCTAACTCCCCGAAAAAACTTCGTTGCAGAAAATATGTACAAAAATCGTGGTTCAATTTGTAAAACAAAGCACAATACATATTCAGTAAAAATGTTATGAAAAAATATTCAGTAGTTATTGATATTGTGTGCGCAATATCAAAAAACACGTTTTGAGATACAGCGCTTTAAAGATATGGCCATTTCAATGCTTACGTTGAACAGCTGATACATTTTTCTTCATAACATTCATAATTATGGGACTTTTTTTAAAAGCGAATTGTTTTAAATTGTTCAGAAAAAACTGGGGAATAATATATATATATTTTCAAAAAATCAAAAATTTTCAAAGTTTAACAGTCGTATCCCTTAAAACTGATTATAGTCATGAAAACACTATTTAGTCCAGCTTATTATACGTTTATTAAGGATTTATATCCTTTCAAACAATAAGGATTTACTCCAATAATTGCTCGGTTCTATTTCGTTTTCTATAACCTCTGCATTCGGGTTAAACCGGGTGCTCCAAATTGTGTAAGATCGGGACAGTCAGTAATGATGATTCCTCCCATTAAGACCTTGAAAACATTTGAGAAGTTGATTGTTTATATTTTAATGACTTCTAATTGAAATAAAGAAGAAGGGTTGATCCAAAGTAAAAATTGTCTTAGCTCTGCCCACGAAAGCTGCAGAGCGGAGGATGAAGATAACTGCTTTACATGTGAATTTTGTAACTAATATGCTTAAATTGTCACATAAAATAAAAATGATTGCAACGTTTCCACTTAAAACCAAATTTTCCTAATTTCTCATAACGTTAAAATGTTTACCCTGTTTCACCCCACTAGTGGGGTAAAACCGGTAGTTTCACTTATTTTTATTAAAAAATCATTGATAAAAAAAGTAATGAAACTGTGACATTTCTAGATAGATATATTTTACTGCGATACACATTGAATATTTTAATAAAATTTGACAAGCTCTATACCGAATATTTTAGCTCCAACAGTTCTTCGAACCTTATCCCGGGTTTACACTACTTTCCCCTACCTGAAAAATGGTCATTACACGCTGAAATTTACTAGAAATGTCTAGTAATTTTATATTGTGCATTATTTTCCAATAGATTTAAAATATGTGTTAATACTGCAACACATTTACTATTATTTGTTTAGTGACACATGAAATAATATACAGAGTGTCCCAAAAAAGTGGAAGAAGCGTTTATTTTCTTCAATATCAATCTTGGACATATACTTCCAATTACAAAGTTTCAATAAATAAAGTAAGAATTTGTATGAAAATACTTTGATATCCAAGACGATTGATAATAAAAAGTTTAAAAATTAAATTTTCATACGACACCCTTGGAGCAAAAATGTCAATTAGTGAAATGTTTTTCTTGCATTCATCATCTATTCATATACTAAGTTGCATCCTTCTATGTGCAAAACTTACAGATATAAAAAGACAAATTTATTGATTTAGACCACATTTCCATACCTCTCACTGCTGCTTGATCTAGTCTTTCGATGTACATTTTAGGGATAATATACATATTTCAATATACTATTAAAAGGGCTAAATAAGGAAATAACAATGTATTTGTTAACTCTTATTAAATCTAAAAAATAGTCAAAAAAGTTTTAGTCAATAGTTTTTAGAAAAATAGTTCATCTTGTGATCCTACAAAAAATAGAGGCTGCAGTGCCATAGTGGTAAGGTCTCGGCTTTGGGACCGAATGGTTCCAGGCTCGAAACACGATTCTACTTAAGATCCGCCGTGTATGTTGCCTGTTGCAAGCTAAATCATACATAGTGGCCAATCATCCTCCTGTTGGTGTGGCGTGGAAGCTTGGAGAGGGGATTTCAGCTCAGGTGTCGTCCTCTTCATCTGACTGAGGTTCAAAATTACGATGTCCGTCCCAAAATAGCCCTCGTGTTACTTCAAAACGGGACGCTAATATAATTAGACTAATTAAACCAAACCTACAAAAAAGTTCCTACGGATAAATATCAGCAGTGATACTCAACTTCTTGGAAACAAGCAGTGCTATAAAATTATTACTATAATAAAATATTTAAAAAATAGTTTTACCTACAAATAGTCCAAATTTGTAGTTGTAATTATCTGAATTGTATTTCAGAAAATTTTAGTCCTTTTTTTTCATGAGTGACTTTTAACAACAGAAATCGAATATGTAGTAACCAGCCAAGTTCCCATTGAGGCAATATGAAAGTGAATCCGAAACCTAAAATCAGCCAATGCAAAAAAGGCCTAAGAACGCGAAAGCGAACTATGGGTAAGATTGAAAGGGGGAAAAAAGAAATTAATTGTACTAACGCAGAACAAGAGCATCTGAAAATAAAATTCTGGCTAAGTTCTAGGACAAATAGAAAGCTATTCACCCTCGTCCATTATACTACTTGTATGTAATGAGTGACTTTTAGTGCTTTCCAAAACTATTTGTTGTGGAACCCCATCCTGTTGTCTGTCTTTCTTTTTCATTCCTTTTCTGTCTTCCTTTCTCGTTTTTATCTTTTTTCGTTGATAATCGAACTCTCAGATTTGCTTACTTCTCAGATGGAAAAGTAAGCAAATAAGTATAAAAACAAAAATAAGAGTTTTTAAAATATATTTAGCGTTTTCTGCAAATCTACAGACCTAAAGGACGAGTCGCCACTGCTTTTACGCAAAGCTTAATAATACAAAGATGAAATAATTCAGTATTCTTGTTGAGTGTTAGGCTATTTTCTTATTATACCATAAATTTTTATTTTCTGAAGTTGTCCTCCCATTCTATATTAAGTCGTTAGTTTCAACAATATGCCAATGAAACTGAGTAACAGTATGCGTAATTGGTAAATTTTTTCAATCAATGATGATTGAATGATGTACTACTTGATAAATATTTGCATTTCTTTACTTTTCTATGTAGAATAAATTTGCATTTCTGCAATAAACATTTCCATGTAAATTTGTGAGCAGCCCTTTGAAATTTAGAAATTAACATATGTCTGTAAGTTTTGCAGACAAAATCATTAAACTTAATCTATACTTAGATGAGGGTAAGAGGAACATTTCACTGATTGACACTTTTGCTCTACGGGGAATGTATAAAAATTTAATTTTCTAACCTTTTTGTATTCAACTTCCACAGAAGCCAAAGTGTTTTCACACAAATTACTACCTTATTTGGTGGAACATTGTAATTAGAAGTATATGTCTAGGTGCATTATTTAAGGAAATAAATACGTGTTCCACTTTTTTGGGACACCCTGTATAATAGGGTGGAGTGAAAGTATAGGCAAAATGTTTAATATCAGACTAAAGCAATAGCCGTTGTAATATTAAAAATATACTTTATTTTAGAAATTTACGAAATTGTTTAGTCGTCCAGAAAATTTGAAGAAATGAACTTTCAAGCCTGAAAAAAATATATCGATCACAACATTCACATTACGTGTAGTCTGTGCCTCGAGAAACAATACATAAAAAAATGGTAAAACCGTAATCATTTCTTCATTTTACTGAAGACTGAAAACAATTCGTTACAGTGTAAATTCTGGAACGGATTTCACATATAAAACTAACAGAATACAATAAAATTATATATCGTTTCCTCTAAAATCCTATGAACAAATATTTCAATTTTCACAGCGTTCTTCATAAGAAACAAAAATCTATATTATATACTTTTTAGAAGATGTTTTTTTTGTTAAAAACAATAAATTACAGGGTGAATCTAAAGTTCTTAGAGAGACTTTATGGAAAATTCAGATCTATCTCAACGGACGATTCACTTTTACTTCTCAACATGTAATGGGAAACGCAACGTTGGACCGTTTCAGAGGTAACTGCAACAATGGGGCTATAACGAAACGAACAGGACGTCAGATGTTACAGGACACCAGATTACGATGAATATCTTCTTGGACTCTCTGAGAATACTTCTTCCCAGAATGCACATTAGCTATTACTATCGGCCCCTTTTCAAACGTGAATGTTGAAGTAATTTCATGATCAATGTTGATTTCCTGGCTGTGTTTCCTCGCTGTCGCAATTGTAACGTATTGGACAGCCAAAGACTCTGGGGAGGAAGGTCCAGAACCAAGAAATACTCTTTTTTATAGCACGTGCGTGCAAGAGTTTTTATTGAATATGGATCTTGATTAATTAAGATAAAATTATTAAATATATAATGACAGTTCAGGTACAGAAGATTACAGTTCTATACAGTGCTCACATAACCAAAACAGGCCACTCGTAGAAGTGGGCCTGTTTTGGTT
>BGPR01006137.1:0-17146 GCA_013235015.1 Araneus ventricosus | reverse complement strand
ATAGCACGTGCGTGCAAGAGTTTTTATTGAATATGGATCTTGATTAATTAAGATAAAATTATTAAATATATAATGACAGTTCAGGTACAGAAGATTACAGTTCTATACAGTGCTCACATAACCAAAACAGGCCCACTTCTACGAGTGGCCTAAAAGAATGAAGTTGGTCTTCCGTCGACCGGACTTGAGATCTCAGCGACCCAAGTCTATCTTGTTACCACCAAGAAAATCGAGCCCTTGCTCGTCTCTCCCTTCTTCCGAAGATCTCTTCCAAAAATCTCCCCGTTCTCTTCCCTCGCACTTTCTTTTAACTCCCTCGTCCTCCTCCTGGGGGAACGGTCCAGAAAAGTCTCTCCACGAATCCTGTCAATTCTGTAGGTGGAGTCCACCTCAGAGCCATTATTGGCTAATTACCTTTTTTTGGGCCTGTCCTTTTGTTGCAAGCGGTTTCTCAGGCTGGAGATAAGCTACCCTTTCCATCGCGTCCTCTAAAGAGCAGACCGCTGGCGCCAGACTGGAATCCAGCTCCCTTTGTCGGCGTTTTAACGAGGACTTCCCGCTGAGGCACCTGCTCTGTCCTGTGACCCATGGCGTGGGAAAATAAGTTACCGCTCGCTAATGATCTTGGGGAATCTTAGGGGATCTTACACAATGTTGATTTCCTCGTCTGGTTTCCTCGCTTGCGAATCGCATTTTATACAGTGGCAGGCTAAATAGTTCAAATGTCGATGTGGAAGTCGTTTTATGCACGATGCAAATTTGTGATTCATGCGTTCCGGACGCGAGTTTTACATAGTTATCGTGCCTTCAAAATGTTATTTCGGCTTTGAGAAAAGCCTAGATCGGAACATCTGGCTGAAGCTACCTTAGCTCAAACAAGCTAAGGCGGTTTAATTCAATGTCACAGGTATCCTTCTAGTGAATATATATTGCGTTTTTTGCTTCGTAATTCTTAGTAAAAATGACTTGACTAAGTATATTTTATCTTCCCTTAAAGTTTCTCAGACTTTTAACGTAGGAATACGTTCCTCCCATTTGGATCTCAGTAAGGAATTTGATTCACACGAAAGCGCTGTATGGAAGATCCTCTATATATCGGTAATTATGTATGTTAAAAACATAACTAATGTATTATTTTAGAGATAAAGGGTAACGAAAGAAGTTACAAAAAAATTGAAATTCGGAATTGTAGTTCAGCGACTACTTGAGTCGCAAAACTGGGCAAAAATGCGCATGAATTGTGGTGACGCGATCCTCTATATCTCGGTAAGTACATGTGTTAAAAACATAACTAATATCTTATTTTAGAGATAAAGGGTAACAACAGAAAATAAAATAAAAAATTGAAAATCGGAATTGTAATTCAGCGACTACTTGAGTCTCAGAACTGGGCAAAAATACGCATGAATTTATGACGTCACACGCATTAGGTGCACCCTCACAATTGGGTGACGTTCCCGCTTGCCAAGTTTTTGCGAGCGAGATTTCGTGATTCAGTTCAAAATTTTGTTTCGACACATTAGATACAATAATGGTTCCAAATGTAAATTCACAAAGAAGGAAACGCCAACGAGATGCCAAACGAGATATTAAGAAAAGAGATGTTACGAAAAGAATTGTTGAATCAGGAGACGCAACTAACTAGAGACCAAATTACAGTGTAGAGTGTCTTCGAGTAAAGCAGAGTAAAGAGACACGCGAGTAAATTAGTCCTACGCCTTTAAAATCAGCAGCTGTTTGAAAAACACAGCCTCCCGTCATTTTTTTTTCACTCACACTGAATTCAAAGACAAGGTATTTAAAAATAGGGCACGTTCTTGCAGCATGCTCTTAAAAATGTTTCATCTTACAACGCAACATTCTTATCTCGTTGATTTAACCTTCGGTCGGGCACGACACAAATGCAAACACGTTCACTCATCTGTGAGATTAAAAATTAAATGTTTGCTTAAGCTTAAGGGAAAACTTTGTAAACTTAACTCTTCACTCATACAAAGCTATATTTGCGTTTTTAAACAACTTTTTTGTTTTCCTTGCATTTCAACCAAGAAAATTGAATAAAACTGGTCAGGGATACTAAACATCGTTTGAAACATATATAACTTCTGAACTCACACCAGAGATATTCAGTAGGATGAAGAAAATCCTCATTGTCCACATTTGAACATTTCTTAATGCATTGAATGTTGCGCACAATTTATCAAACACATCAACTCCAGATTTATCAACATTGCAATCCAAAGTCATTTTGGATTTTCCTCTATCTGATCATTCTGCATACTTGAAATTATTAGCACATTTTTCAGCTTTTTTTCGGCATATATAACACAAGATACTAAAGCAAAAAAAAGTTACTGCTTACAGCTCTATATTTGTGTCCACGAATTCAGTAGGGAATTGGCGTCTGTTTTCCCGTAAGGTTCCTTAGGAATGACAACTGTTTTCACTGCCTGTCTGTAATGATTTGACATTTTTGAAACAATATGTTAGAAATAGAGAACAGTATCACTGAATTAGGGCTGAGATAGGAATACAGACATTTGCAGATATATAAAAAGAAATATAGAGAAAAATGTCGAAAATTTTTAAATGAAAAATAATACATAATCGGGCGTAACTCGTCGACGAGATTAACGAGCCCCCGACGTAAAGCAAAAGAGCACTACAGAAAAAACCACGATACCCTTGTGTAAATGCTAGGGAGCCAGAAAGTTACTAGATGCCCCATCCCTTTCTCGGTAAAACCCGAGCTTGGGCACAAAAAAATATGGGTACTTCATCTCACAGATTAAATGCCCCTACTGAAAATTAAGAAAATTCGTTATGCACTTAACTGAAAAAACGATGAGTATTTTAAAAGCCAAAATTAAAAATTTTAAATAATAACGTCTCCTAATCACCGAGATCCAATTACTCAATTTTCCGAATTGCCGTCGACAAAATTAATATTGTATATGAGTCTCGACGTTCTCTACATATATTTTATTTACAGCAGAAACTAAAATACTTCCTTAGCAATATAGGAGGGATAATAATATACGAAACCGATCATCTATTTAGAATGATTTGCTATCATTTATCACTTCCGCACAAGGAACAAGGTGAAGACTTCGATTACTGATGAACTCATTTATTTCTGCCTTCAGCATCCAGTTAACAAATTACCCAAATTCTCTTTTTATTTCTGATAAATTACTTCATCTTACTCTTGGATCGATGAGTTTCCATCCATAGTTATATATATATATATATATATATATATATATATATATATACACTGCATACAAAAGTTAAGGAACATTTCGTAAAATGCGAGAAATTTGCAATAATTACAAAAACTATGTTTCGAAATCAGTTTTGGAGAATCGTGTGGCATTGAATAGAGTATCACATACATATTATAGTGAAGATTTGGTCACGAGGGCAATTAGGGGGACCACCAGAAAGGGATGAGGGCGAAAATGGAGTTTCATCCATCCTGTTTCACAGAAAGCTGATAACGAGATGTAACTTTTATCAATGGTTATGGTTTAAAGTGCATAATATGTACATGCATTTTCGTAAGCATAGCACAAATATTCGGGAAGATATAAATGTTTCATTAAAAATTCCCAAATTTTTCCACATGTGTTTGCTTATAACATGCAGAGTTTTCATTCAAATTATTCGAAATTTGCAGAACACTTGACAATATATTACAGAAGCATTGTATTAAACGTTGATGTAAATACGTTGAATATTACAAGAAATATGAGTGTTTGAACTAAATAATTTTTACTGCACATGTGCGAGACGCAGAGGAATTTTTCTTTCCTAACTTCAAAGTCAGACATATCGATCAATTTTAAAAAAAGTTTCAGTTGAATCCCATTAAAATTCAGAAAGCTGTCGGCATTTCAGTGAGGTGAATTTCAATTTATCTTTCAGAGAAGCTAAATGATGAGGGTTCTTGCACAAACTGATATTTTTTAAATTTAATCATCTAATGGTATTCGACAAAATGCAATTTAAATAATGTATTTAATTTATAAGTGTTCATGGTATTCAGGATATTCAATTTCACTAAAATTCAATGTTACTGTTCGAAGATTCAAATTTAAAAAATATGACTTTGTACAAGAACCCTCATCATTTAGCTTCTCTGAAAGATAAATTGAAATATTATAATAATTTAGAAATAATATTTTCACTTTAAATTTGGAACTAATCGTAAAAATAATTAAGACTAATGAATTGGTATGCTTTAATTTATATAAATTCTCGTTTCTAATCTTAAAAATTTTTTAGATTTATTTGAGAGGTTCGTGCAATAAATCTAGATTAATGCGACAAATCGGTTCCCAAGACTGATTGACATTTGAATGTTCGAATTCCATTTCTGGGTTGCCTTTTTCATATTAGTAATAGTATATAATCAAACTATCTTTTGTATTTCATTTGTATGATTATTGATAAGGTGACTTTATTTTACTTTCCTTTTTAGATTAATATATGTATATGAAAATATAAAACAAGTTTTGACTATTTAAAATACATAACTATATATATATATTCGGTCCTAAAATGGAAATATAGATATCGCAGGTAGAAAATTGAGTTATTATGTTCATTCCCGATAATTGAATATTCAAATATATGATTCATGCATATGATATTATAAGAATAATGAATATAATATTGATATATATAGAAGAAAATCGAATTTATATTTCTGATTTGATTGTTGGTTCATTTATGACTGCACTAAGTAAATATGTCTCAAGTTATTACCAGAAATGGAAAAATGTTTTATTTGTAATATACATGTACACTATATGCCCAAAAGTATCCGGACACTTTCAGATATTTATATGTTTTAGAATTTCTTCGGAAAGGACTGCCTTTAAACTTCGACCATGTGAAGTATAGACTATAATTCACATTTTACATTGAATATTCGGTCCTGAGGGCAATTAGGGGACCGTCTGCAAATTGATGAAGACAAAAACTATTTTGCCCCCCCCCGCTTCACAGAATACTGATAACAAGATGAAACTTTCAGAAATTGTTATGGTGAATGTACATAATATTTACAGGAATTTTCGTAAACTCAGCACAAATATTTGGGAAGATATAAAGGTTTTCTTAAAAAATCCCAAATTTTCCCGCCCGTTTTTTGCTTATAACATGCAGAGTTTTCTGTTATATTATACGAAATTGACAGACAAAATGACAATATGTTAGAGAAGCATTTTGTAAAAATTTGGAAAAATTGTTTTGAATATTATAGGAAATGTGAGCATTTTTAGTAAACAATGTTTTACTGCGCATGCGCAAAACATAGTGTACTTTTTCTTTCGCAACTTTAAATCCAGATAAATAGGACAACTTACGTAAAAAAATTCAGTTCCGTTCAATATCATTAGTATTCAGAAAGATATCGACATTACAACGAGAAGAAATTTAGCTCCTATCGAAGAGAAGCTAAAAGATGAGGGTTGTATAAAAATTGATATTTTTTTTTAACTTATATCTTTGAATAGATATATTGAATTGTATAATAGTGAGAATTTGCTGAATAACCTTGAACACCTATAATATTTGTAATGAATAAAAAAAATATATTTGTAGAATTATTAAAATATTTAAAAAAAAGAAATTACGTAATTAGATAAAAAAAATCCTTTGACCATAAAAGAAATATATTTGAAAATATCGTTTGGCCTTAAAATTGTAACAATATGTAACATGTTAATAATCATGTAAATAATATAATTAAAGTAATAAAATTTTTGTTTTTTATAGTGCCTAATTAGCTGGAATTTATGTTATGCACTTAATTGATGTGTTAAAGGGTATTCTTCAAATTCTGACAACTAAACAATTCAATATAACTATTCAAAGATATAAGTTTTAAAAATATCAATTTGTATACAACCCCTCATCTTTTAGCTTCTCTTCGATAGGAGCTAAAATTCTGCTCGTTGTAATGAAGATATCTTTCTGAATACTAATAATACTGAACAGAATTTTTTATATAAGTTGCCCTATATATCTGGCTTTAAAGATGTGAAAGAAAACTTACTCTATGGTTTGCGCATGCGCAGCAAAATATTATTTACTCAAAATGCTCATATTTCCTGTAATATTCAAAACATTTTTTTAAAATTTTCACACAATGCTTTTTTATATATTGTCACTTTTTCTGTAAGTTTCGTATAATATAACAGAAAACTCTGTATGTTATAAGCAAAAAAAAGGCTGGGAAATTTCGGATTTTTTAAGAAAACCTTTATATCTTCTCAAGTATTTGTGCTGAGTTTACGACAATTCCAGTAAATATTATGTACATTAAACATAACCACTTCTGAAAGTTTTATCTTGTTATCAGTATTCTGTGATGCGGGGTGGGCCAACAACTTTTTTTGTCTTCATCAATTTGTAAACTGTGCCTTAATTGCGCTCAGGATCAAATCTTCAGTGCAAAATGTGAGTTATAGTCTATTCTTTACATGCTCGAAGTTTAAGGGCAGTCAATTAAAACTTTCAGGAGAAGTTCTAAAAAATGTGAAAATTTGAAAGTTTCCGGCTAATTTTGGGCATATAGTGTAAATATGCAATTGAGTATTTAATTATTCCAATTATTTTATGAAACACTTTATTTTTGGCAATTTGCATTAGCATTATGTTTAAGGCGCTGTATTTCTTCACGGGGCTTTACTAAAGTATAAATTTGAGAGGGGGTTGAATGCTTATGAACGAATCGAAATCAGAAAGAAAAGCAGAGTAACCACAAGTGCAGCTTTCCCCGTTCTGCCAAAGCACCTGGGTTTTAATTGAATGAAGGTCATCAAGATAGAAACAGGGAACTGAGAGTAGAATTTTTATAGAAACCACCGGCCATGGCGCAGTCCCTCCCGCAGGAGGTAAGTCTTGTAATCAGAGAAGAAGTAACTCAACTCCATACCATAAACGTACCCACCAAGAAAGCTTGAACCTATTTATCTATCCGCTGGTTCTTCATCCACGTACTCGGAAGTGCCCCTCAGGTTGATAGCGGGATCAGGATAATATAGGGTGACGAAAAAAGGAGCCACGCCGGCCTGCCGAAGCACACGGTTTCAAGAGAAGAACGATCGCCACGACAACAAAGGGCTTTTGGAAAGGGCTGTCATTTTCATTCCTCTGAGAAGGTGTGACATCGTCACTCAGCCAGAGACGAAATTTCTATGACCCATCCTAAGACGGGGACAGAAAAAAAGGGGTGGAGAAGAGAGCGAAGGAGTTCAATGACCAGGACGCATATTTACAAACCCTACACTGATAGAACTGAGGCAGGAAATCGGGCAATATGACTGGCTCGCTTCTCCGAGAGCCGATGACGTCGTTCTTTGGTCTCGTGCGTGTACTTTTCATTAGTATAATTTCTTACAGTGTGGGATGTTTTATTTTTTATGATAATTTAAAAATTAATTTCATTTTTAAAAATATTACAACCCACGGAAGAATGTTTTCTGTGCTCAACTGTGGGGAAACGGAGAAGAAAAGTAGGACGACTCTTGTTTTGTTATGATTGCCGTACGCTACGTGCGAGCGCTGAAAACGACGTCACTGCTCCTCGTAGCCAATGATATTGACTGATTTCCTGCCTCAGTTCTATCAGGGTAGGGTTTGTAAATATGCGACCAGGACAGAGGTCGCCGGCTGAGACCGAAGGAGGTGGACGCTGGGAGTGAACGTGCGTGAATTTTGCCAAAAGAGAAGGACATGAAGTTCGAAGAATCCCTGTGCAATATGTATATAAATATTAGCCAAGAATATGTAAATAAATTCATTGTGTATAATCCCATTGGTTTTCTTTGACTGGGATTAGCCCACCAGAAAACACTACACTAAGCTGTTTGGCTCATTACGCCACAATGGCTTATAATACTTGAAATGCCTATGGAGTCTAAGTAATTTTTGTGTCAAATTATAAAGCTAATTAAAGAGTACATTTTAGTTTATAAGCCTATAAATGCGATAATTGGATGCATGTGAATATCACGGGCGAGAGACTTAACTGGTTAACAGCCATCAGAAACCACGGCTCAATACCTCCCGAGGCAGGTACGTCCCGTTTTCGGAGCCGAAGTAAGTAAACCCCACACCATTACTAAACGCCTAGGAGAAGCGAGAACCCACTTACTTATTCGGCGGCTTCTCATCTAAGTACTTGTGGTGCCCTCCCGGGGGAGAGCAAAGTAGGGTATGCGTAAACCATGTGACGCCCGCCTTGCCTTAGCATCCGGGGATAATTAAAGAACGATCGTTGCGACAGATCTGATACTGAGGTCGAAGTCCTAGCCGCCATCATCGGTCCCTACCGAAGGTGATACACTGATGTCCAAAAATAATGCACAATTTTGAAGATCCTACAAAATTGAAATTAAAATGTATACTATGGTTCACAAACAGTTGCTGAGAATCGTGGGACATACTATCGTCGTGACTCACATTTTACATTGAAGTTTCGGTCACGAGAGCATTTAGGGGGTGACCAGAAACGGATGAAGGCGAAAATGGAGTCTGACCCATCCTGTTTCACAGAAAGCTGATTTCGAGATATAACTTTCATAAATGGTTAATATAATGGTTTACATGCATTTTCGTAAACACAGGACAAATATTCGGGAAGATATAAAGGTTTTCTTTAAAAGTTCCAAATTTGAATCTTCGAACAGTAATAATAGATTTTATGAAAGTTGAATATCCTGAATACTCAAATATACTTATAAGTTAAATACATAATTTAAATTACTGTTCGACGATTACTACACGAAGATTCAAATTTTAAAAATATGAGTTTGTGTGAGAACCCTCATCAATTAGCTTCACTTGGAGTGTATCGAAATTCACCAAGCTGCAATCCCGATATCTTTCTGAATACAAACGGTGTTGAACTCGAATTTTTATATAAGTTGCCCTACCTATCTGGCTCTGAAGTTGCGAAGAAAAAAAAAGATACGTGTCGCACATGCGCAGTAAAAAATTATTTACTAGAAATGCTCATATTTGCTGTAGTATTCAAATTTTTAAACTCACATTTTAATAAAATGCTTCTTTTACGTATTGTCAAACATTCTGTAAGTTTCGTACGATTTGGTGGGAAACTCTGCATGTCATAAGCAAAAAACATAAGGAAAAATTTGGAATTTTTAAAGAAAACATTTATATCTTCCCGAATATTTGTGCTGTGTTTACGAAATGTAATGTAAATATTATGCACATCAAACATAACCATTCATGAAAGTTACATTTCGTGATCAGCTTTCAGTGAGACAGGATGGGTCAAACTCCATTTTCGCCTTCATCTCTTTCTTGTCACCTCCGAAATGCCCTCTTCACCGAATCTTCACGGTAAAATGTGATTTACGACGATAGTATGGTTTACGAGTCTCAGCAACGAATTGCGAACATTAATATCCATATTAAAGTTAATTTTGTAGCATCTTCCAAATTGTGCATTATTTTTGGACACGGGTGTACGTATCCTCATCTGTGGTAAGTATCTCAGCCTCAACCATTACTATATCCCCAGGAAAAGCAAGAACCCCCATACTTATCCGGGGGTTTCTCATCCATGTATTCGTAGTGCCCCCGGCGGGGTGTAAAGCATGGTAAAAAATGTCATCGTCCTGTACTATCGTGTAGCCATCACAAGAAAAGAATACATGCAAATAAATGAGCAACATAAGTTTTGTGTATAACAGAATGTACATTTTAGAAATAAAAAGTTATCACAAGGATTGTTCAAATCTACGCCGGTGTCACATGTCTAACATCGTTGTATCAGAGTATCCTGAACATTCTCTAAGATTCCGGGATATATAACATTACAGTGCTGGCTATGGATAAATATTGAAGAGAGATAAAAACTGCAATTAAATTTGGCTGATTCTAAATACTAACATTTATTAATAATACAAAAAATTTTGCTAATTAAATTTGGTGTTATGAGTCTCTTGAACGAAATCAAAACTCTCAAAGTCGATATTGCACAAGATGTGTTTAGGTTATCAGAGTTCAGGTGAACTTTTCAGTCAGTGTCCAGGTCCATTGCAATGTTATCCAGATGTCACATTCTGCAAAAAAATAGTATTTAAATTTCGAAAAAATAAAATCTAGAAAGGACACTAAATTCATTTCTGGGAAATCTACATTTTTTCAAAAGAAATAAAAAAAGTTAAAACCTTGTTATGTATCAGTATCTATAAAAAAGAACAAACGTATATTAGAGGCAGTTTTGAAATCAGTACTGAATATCAGAACTTTTTCCCACACAAATAAGTATAAAACTTTTTTCTGAAATTAATCTAAATTTATTGTAATTTTTGCTAATTACAATTATTTGCGAAACAATAATTCATAAGAAAAGTTAATGCTGTTTTATCAAATAATATCCATTAAATACATACATATCTATTATTATTGAATATCTAAAAAGACAAAAATAATAGAAGCAATTTAATTAGTGTGCGCAAGTGCTGCATCATCCAGGAAAAAAATTCGAAGTACAAAGATATAAATACGAATTAAAGGAAATTTTTAATTATGGAAGAGTTAAAAATACAAAAATTATAACAAACAACGATTAGAAGTCAGAATCCGATGGATGACTTTATCAGAGGCCATTAATCCATGCAGATTCAAAACTAGAATAGGTTTTCTGTAGAGGAAAAAGACTTTAAGGTGTGCATTTAATATGAATTTCCTCTAAAGAATTGTTATATCCATTATTATAATTTTCGTTTTTCACGAAGAGAATCAAATATTTTAGTAGTTTATAATAATTTTCATGCTGACATATGAAGAAATTTGTATTTAATTTTCATTCGTCATTGTATCAATAATTCATCAATGATAAATGCAAGCTAAATTAGCAACCTTTTTTTTTCAGATTCCTTTTCAAGAATTCAATTTATTGTATAAAAGGAAAACACTGCCTGACAGAGATAAAAGCATTCGCAATTCCACCCTCCCGGAAAATCAATTAAATCAATGTCAATAAAGGGACGTGAGGCATTTTTTATTAAGATTGTCATTTAATCCCTTGATAATTGTGGAAGGTTTAAAACAGATAGACCTGAAAGCATTAAAACCATAAAACGCATTGCTCTTTCCTGTGTTTGCTAATGCGTTTTTTCCATAGCTTAATCTCTTTGAAAGGGAAAAGGTGAAAACAAATGAGTTTTGAAATATGAGAGATTCACATTTAAGAACCCGTCACACATCTTACTCTAATTATCGTTACTTCGCTGTCTCTCTTTCTATCTTTTCCTTTTATAAATGAAAAATTCTCGAATCAATAATTGCCATTAAAGTGAAGCCGCAAAAGAGACAATGGAAATTCTCACCATCGTTCTTCAAAAGTTTGAATTCTTTTTTAAAAATCTTGTTATGAAATGTAAATGGATCCAATTTTTAATGCCGAATAAAATGATAACTAATGGAATCAATCGAGCCTTCTTAAGAGATTTAGCAATGAATGCTTTTCCTGCGAACGGCAAAAGACACGACTTATGTAGAATATAATGATAAGCTTAAGTAATTAATGCTAAGAACTTTTCTATTGCTATTAAAATGACGGGATTCTTCGATTACTTACTGATCTAAAATAGATATAAGCTGTTAATTACTTTTCATTATTTGAAAATGTGAATGATTAATTAAAGTTGATCTTCGTTATTAATTTTTTGATAATGTTCCCGTCTACATTATATATATTCCATTAATTTTTTAACTAAATTTCGTCTCATATATTTTTAATTTTGCCTCCATACTACTTCGTAGCAATCTTTTATTTATCTCTTTAGCATTCTCTCCTTTATGCAGTTTGATAAACTTTATCATGAAATCTTGATTAAAACTAATACTCAAAAGTCATCCTATAAATATATCCGTATATTTCGATAAAATTTTACTTCATATCTTTTTTCCCGACATCAGAGATAAATCAGGACTAAAACAATATAATCAAATTTTTAGGCATTTCAGCACATAATCCTTATCTTAATTTCCAACAGCGATGTCAGAATATTATTCTACAGCATTTTTAATATAGCTGTATACATTTCGATAAAGAATATACGAGTGTGGTGACTTTTGACTGTTGTGATAGGTCATGCCAAATTGTCCTTTATATGTTTAATTAATTCGCATGATTCTGGCATAATACCTTAAATTTCGAATATATTATTTCAGTATAAAGCTTATATATCGTCGCTTAACCCTTTAAGACTGAACCTGTACGATAGTTCGGATAAGAGATAGCTTATGTTTCTGCTTCCTGGTTAATTGTGTGCAGTAAATGCCAGAAGAAATGGTTTCTCTTATTTCCAGAATATCTGATTCCATTTTTTTCATTAGATGGCAGATACCGTCCACTTTTGAGTTGAAGTCGCCGTTTCATCCATCGGTTACAAAAATACGTCCGGTTTTCAAGGGTTAAGAAGCAACACCACCTATCTCAAATTTTTGAAATTTCAAAGAGTAAGTAAATACTAATTTTTTGCAGCCAATAACGAATATTTCTGTTCCTACCGTCCATTTTTGAGTTGAAATAACCGTTTAATCGGTTACAAAAATACGTCCGGTTTTCAAGGGTTAAGAAGCAACACCACCTATCTCAAATTTTTGAAATTTTAAAGAGGAAGTAAATACTAATTTTTTACAGCCAATAACGAATATTTCTGAATTTATTTAACTTCTGAAATAAACATGAGGCCGCATGTTCCTACCAGATTTGAAAAAAATTAAGAAATATTCGTTATTGGTTGCGAAACATTGAGTATTTTCTTCCTCTCTGAAATTTCAAAAATTTGAAATAGGTGGTGTTGCTTTTCAAGCAACGTTATATGAAACTTTGTATTCAAGGAGTGTATTGTGATGTCACATTTAGTTTATAATTTTTTTAAATTTATTTTCAATAAATCTTTCTGCGTATGCCCATTCATCCGACAGGAACCTTCACGGTCCCGACTTCGGAGGAATACTGCGGCGAAAAAAGAAAGTATCCAGCATATAACGCCATTGTGGTAGCGAAACAAACTGTTTTAGATCGTTTGAAATAGGCAGTTATATGAAAGAGAAGGAAGCGGGAATGGCCGTCTCATGAAGACAAATTAATGCTACCATTTAGTCTGATAATGGTATTAGCTATTTGCTCAGAAGGTACAGGGTGGCAATTATTGAGCTATATGAAATAAAAAATGAAATTTTCAAAAACTACTGAGTTCAAACATTTTATTAAAATTTTAAAAGTAACTGCAGATATTTGGATTTAGTTTATGACATATTCGATATGCTTACCATCAATGGCTATGACGTGGATCAGACGAAGAGCACAATTCTGCAAAAATCCCTGAAGTGAAGAGACATCGACACTAAGATTTCTCTCGAACTTTTCAATCACATTTTTGATTGCTATAACACTTGGACCAGTTGTCTTCAGCTTGTACTCACGCGAAAATTTCCTTTCAGCCGCAATCGCGCTGGTATTGCTCAAATAGTAGGCTTTGACGATCGATATACGCTTAGAAACGCTGTATTTCGACATTTTCAAAGAAAAGTGAACAACAAGAGTGAGCATGCTCAAAAAATTCCCAACATGCCTTGCATTCAACCGCCAAGTTTTAACTGAATCTCTCCAACGGTTCAAATGTTATCAAGTTTTTTTTCATATAGCTCATTAATTGTTACTCTGTGTTTTTCGATGAAATTGTTCACCAATGAATGTTTATTTACCTTGAAAGATTTTAATAGAGGCCGCGAGCTCCGTGCTCAGCTGTTAACGTTTACAACAGTTTTATCTAACGTGTTACGATCATATTTCATTTGCTTCTGAAATAAAGATCTGAGTATATGTTTCCGAAGAAAATGTAACACAATAACGAACGACAATTAAAAGGAACGTTTGCTCATTAAACAATATTTCATCCCTTGTATCAAATTTTAAAATCATAGGAATTTTTTTAACTGTATATTCTAAAGGTAAATATTTCGTAATAAACAATCAATTGTTTCATTCAGTTTTTCAAATTAAGGTTTTTGGGAAGAAAAGAAAAAGAATACATCGTATTAAATCTTTACTTGAAATAAAAAAAAAATCAATATTTTAAGTTTTCCATTGATAAGTACATATTCCAGACACTTTTGCAGCATTATTTTTATAAAGTTATTTATACTTAATCATAATGCTTTGGAAAAAATTAAATACATTCTGGTTAAGCGTCTTTAAATTGTTACTACTGCTTCATTTTAACATAAAATCGTATAGCATAGTTATGCATTCTCATATGCTAGAATCGGTTTCCTTCATCTCAGTATTACTGAAAAGTTTATATAACCGATACGTTAATTGACAAGCGTAATTTTATTATATAATCCTCAGAAATAAGAGTTCTCTCAATGTCTAACGTTTCAAGATGTTGTTCTTTACACAGTATGGGAGAAAACGTTCTTTGGTTCCATGCTATAAGAGTTGGGAATCAAATTATAAACGCCAACATCTGAAGAAATAAAACAGATAAAAAGGCGAAATAGCCGAGAACAACCATAGTGCTGGTACCATATTTAACAGGCCACAGAATTCTGTGGGTTTTCTTCATTTAGAAGACTTGGCTAAACTTTATGCAGAAATATTCTGTAACTCCTCTAATCCTGATCCAAGGTTATGAGGAATAGAAGTATTAAATAGTACAGAAGAGATCTGGATAAATAATTTTCAATAATTTTTGGTGTAACAAGTAGATTCATCAACACACTGATCCAATTAGAGGCTCCTAATCTTTTAAATCTATATACTATTTAATGATTTTGAGCACTATATCTCCACAAGGTGTTTAGAAGTGTGTCAGTGAAATACAATTTCTCATATTTCTTAAAAATGACTTCAAAATTCAAAAAGAGAAACGTATGAAGATTTTTTTGCTTTGAAAAACGTTTCAACTAATGCCAGATCTACAACAGTACATAATGGCGCGATAAATCTTAATGTCATCAGCAAGAAAGCAGGACGTCATTCCAATATTCAGCCATTCAGAACAGATTACAATCATAACTTATAGTTAAAGACATCAAGCGTTGCAAATCGTATTTCAAAATTTTTAACTTACAGATTGGAAACATGCAAGAGATGTTTTATGCATGAAGCAGTAAAATAAATTCATTGCATAAAATACAATAAAGTATACTGACTAATAAAAACAACAGAAAATGTTTTGGGTTTGTTATATTTTAAAAATTAAGTAAAAATTGACGTACCAGTTTCTGGAAATGGAACAAACAGTAGGAGAGCGCACTAATATCAATTTTAGACAATTAATATCTTTTCGACATTTAAAATATTATTTCAGTATAAAATAAAAATTTTTACTATACATTTTTGTTATTACTACTGTAAGTAAATTTCATGCCCACGAGGGAATCTGTGGGGTTTTTTTATACATTGCATAAACATCATTGTAGTTTTTCTTTCGACAAAAAAATTTATCATATTTAGTAAATAATAGCACTTTTTCAACTGATGTTTCATGAAAGTGTAGCACTATTTAGAGATTAGTCAATAAAATCCATTCCTACGTTCATCACTAATCTATATTATATAAAACGCTTATGCGTGGCACAAAAAAAAGAACTTTATTTCTTTCTCCCCGTTGGCAACGATCAGTTTGTTTACCAATCTAAACCCTGACGCCAAGCTTTTGCTTACGGATTACATGACTTTTTTTTCGGATCGTCGACTTTTTTTTAAATTTATTTATTTAAAATGAATTCTTTGTGAACTTTTTGAATATAATTTGCGTAGAAGAGAGCAGCGTGCAAGGGAATCCCTGGATGAAAGATTTCAGCGAAGATCGGCCAGAAAGGCTTAGGGGAGCCAGAGCGTTTTTTTGTGATACTAATTGTGTGCACTATTTACTATGTGTAAAAATAAAAATTACAGAATAAAGACCAGAGAACTAATTATATTTCAGAAAAGTTCTCTTGCACACTGCTCTCGGAGAATGATAAAAGTTGCATTCTGTTTGCAACGTGAATATATAGAGAGATTAGATTTTTTTGCCACCGTGTTTGTACGGAAGTAAGTGAATTACCACATGCTGTTTATGGTTAATGTTGCATACTTTTTGCTTTTTTGTGTAATATTTCATAAAAAAAGAGTGCATATTTAAAATTTTGGTTAAAAAAGCAACAATTTTGTAAATTTTGAAAAAAGCTATCTTATCTGTTTTAAAAAGCTAAAAGTAAATAATTATTATGGGTTTTAATTTTGAATAGTTAATTTGAGTATGTTTCAAGCCACTATTTCGTTAACTGTCCTTTTTTATCTACAAGGTTACAAGATGGTTTACATGTTTCTACGACAAGACACGATCAAGAATTTTCTGAGATTCAAAACAGAAATGACTGCACTGAGAAACACACTATATTTTTCTTGACTAAATAATAGTTGGAATAAGCATGTATATGGGTGGGGAAGCTTTTCTTTGTAATATTTCATAAAAAAGAGTGCATATTTAAAATTTAGGTTCAAAAAGTAACAATTTTGAAAAATAGCTATCTTATCTGTTTTAAAAAGCTAAAAGTAAATAATTATTACGGGATTTAATTTTGAATAGTTAATTTGAGTATGTTTCAAGCCACTATTTCGTTAACTGTCCTTTTTTTATCTAAAAGGTTACAAGATGGTTTACATGTTTCTACGACAAGACACGACCAAGAATTTTCTGAGATTTAAGATACAAATGACTACATTGAGGAAAACACTATATCTTTCTTGACTAAATAATAGTTGGAATAAGCATGTATACGGTTGGGGAAGCTTTTCTGTGTAATATTTCATAAAAAAGAGTGCATATTTAAAATTTTGGTTCAAAAAGTAACGATTTTGTAAATTTTGAAAAAAAGCTATCTTATCTGTTTTAAAAAGCTAAAAGTAAATAATTATTACGGGATTTAATTTTGAATAGTTAATTTGAGTATGTTTCAAGCCACTATTTTCTTTAAAATGTCCTTTTTTAGTTAAAAGGTTGCAAGATGGTTTACATGTTTCTACGACAAGACACGATCAAGAATTTTCTGAGATTCAAAACAGAAATGACTGCACTGAGAAACACACTATATT